>JAOWCC010000577.1:26251595-26315284 GCA_030867875.1 Actinernus sp. WN-2022
GGATTGCATGCAAAATACGGAACATTTCAAGTCGGGACGTGTCATTACTCGGGCTGCCTGTGGCAGCACCTAGTCTTAAAATGCAAGCGGTTATTTTTTGTTTGTTTGTTGGGTGCAACAAAATGTGACTTTTGACCTATGTATTAAATTTCAAGTTAAGCACCAATCAGATCGCACTGTGCTGGTAACGTAACACTCGTCAGGTTAATTAATACAGCAAATCAAAATGGTGAACCCGCGAGCACTGAAATTTCTCTCAAATTTGGAGTCCCATCTCTCAAATGTAAGCAGTTTAATGTTTTATTTAACTTCACTCGTGCGAAAGCCTTCCAACAGGCTCAGGATATTTCAACTGGCGCTCTTGTCGGAGCCGAAGGATCGCGTTTTTTTACCCAGATGGCCAGTGATTTTATATACGACACGACGCCGGACCTGAAGGGCTGCATGATCAAACGCAAAGCCAAGATCCAACTAATCCACACATATCGAATTGGAATTTAGCGTGTTGCTTTGCTGCTGAAACCAAGGCGTCTTCGATAGAAATGGCAAGATGTTGTGTTTTTCTAGGAGGAAAAAATATTTCTCGTTTAAGCTTCTCTTTCGCCACGGCTTTGTTATTTGAATCTCTGTGGATTGGTAACAACTGAATAAGAAGTCTTTAACAAAGCCAAACTCAACTTCAACTCAAGAGCAAAGCTGAGAGGGAAAGTGAAACTGAACAGTGTCTTGTCAGGTCATGAATTAAGGTACGGTGAGGTTGAAATCATTGCGTGTTTATATCTGCATTTCTTTGTCGATTTGTTGACCTCGTGGCGCTGATAGATTTTGCCATCGGACGGTATTCTTGTTTGAGGTACGTTTCGTAGGTTTTATGACACATTTCATTTTACTCTCGGTCATAATACATACCAGCGCAAACACCGTGATCTGTAGGCCAACACTAAAATAATTTTGAGCGTGTTTTTGGCTGTCGTTCGCCAAAAGAAGCCAGAAATACCCCGGAGAAATAAACACTCAGCACAGAATAATTTATGATGAGCGAAGCAATATTCAACTCTCAAGGTAAACGTAAACAAGAATCCTCTCACGGCCGAGGTTTTGGCTCGAGAAATTAAAGGTTTCCAACAGTTCCCTTTATAGTTCTGTAATATAATGAGCAGACTGCAGTTTTGGGAAGGAGGGTAAAAGCTTCTAAATTTACATGAATAAGTAGAGATCAACTTCTTTAATTTACATACACGAGAAAAAACAAAAATATTAAATTACATATATATACTAGGGGAGCAGAGAATGAATGTCACCGCGCTACAAAATCTTCCATGATTCAAGATCATATAGAGTTTGTTATACTTCAAAAGGAATTATTATCAAATATTCCAAGGAAAGTGAAAACTCCCAGTTAGTTATTACCTTCCAGAGTTTCTCAGGCGACCAGGTTGACGATATGAAGAAAATTTCTCACTGGATCCTTTTCTCTCTCGTTCAGTTGGTGGATAAAGAAAGGGAAAGAACCTCTGCTCATGAGGCATTGGAAATTTCGCTAAAAGTGCTGCAAAAACGTTTTCAGTTTCATTTCATTTTACCTTTTCTGATAGGGAAGTCCTTCGTCAGCGGGTTAAGGTTAAAACATCCATAACATAACACATTCAGTCTTATGATATTAATCTTACTTTTATTCAACCTTCCTTACTTGTAGTTGGTTTTACTATAATTCCAGCAAAGCACTCTTTTTTATAGCTTTCCTATTCATAAGTATCCAAATATGAATCCCTGACTCTACACGTTAACACTTATAACAGTTATAGAGTACTTTTAAATTCAGCATACAATTAAAGGATTTTAGAGGAAACTATCACGAATGAACTACAGCGAGTTAAATTACTTG
Organism: Actinernus sp. WN-2022; assembly: GCA_030867875.1. NCBI lineage: Eukaryota > Metazoa > Cnidaria > Anthozoa > Actiniaria > Actinernidae > Actinernus > Actinernus sp. WN-2022. Next base: position 26,253,481 of record JAOWCC010000577.1, read on the forward strand.
TCCTTCAATTACCGCTGTTTATCTGTTCTTAACTCTTGAAGTTCTTGAATAAGCTTTAAATGTGTTCAGCCCTTACCCAATCGCTTCCCTTGCGCACGAGAGACCTTCCTACATATTACTTCATGAACAGTAAATATGCAATGAAATACGAATTTAGAAATTCTATATTAAAAACAGTGGATACTGATAATTAACAGGCATATATCCTTGAAGGTACTGAGGGCCGGGGGAGTATTACAGGAATTTCTTGTTGGGAAACCCCTGAACTATAGCTACAGTACATGTGTTGCTTTAAAAATGAGCTCATTCGCGGTACCGGGGAATTTGTGAGTTAGCTAGAGTTGAGTTCGAGTTGAACTTGGGTTGTGGGGTTAAGGTTAAATTAGCGTTTTGGCAGCTTTTTTCGCGATAGAACCGCCTCAACATAGGCATGCAGAGTTGGCTATAGTGAACAATTGGCACCGTAAAAAAAAGGTCGGTAAGTGGTCGGTACGTATTTGGTTTTTCTCCATGGAGTAAATACCATTTCAGAATGCTTAATAGCTCAGTTAAGATAGTTTTGGACTTCCAACTTTCTGACAACAATAAACCCCTTCGATTATCGCCGGATAGTTATTCCTGAGCGGTACCCTACGAGCAGAGCTTTCTTCAGCTCCACGAAAAGCGAGAAGAAAAGAAGGCTCTGCAGCATTCGAGTTGTTTGGCTTGACAAACCTGTTAAAACCGGTTTATCAGCGCGCGGTGGAATTTTTAAGCCGATGACCAAACATGGGCCCACTGCAACGATGTCGGACGAAGGTGACAATACTTAGTAACCTAGTGAGTCTGGCGCATGCTCGATACGAAAACAACACGAATGCTGCAAAGCCTTCTTTTCTTCTCTCTTTTCGTGGCTCTGCTTGCAGGATACTTGAGCGTAAACCCGATGCCATTTTGGTTTGACCGCATGGCATCACTAGGTGATGGCATCAAAACTTTACAAATTTGTTGATATTTTGCTAAGTTACAAATAGCGCGCGTAGCCTACAGTGGAGATTGCACTCTGAATCACCATTCCTCTTAGCCAATCAGCGTCTGATTTCGCAACGCACTAGCGATTCAGCTGTGACTATGCGATAATTCTGTTATATATCATGCTCAGATGGTTAAGCTGTTGGGGACGAGTTCAGGCAGGAGATAAAGATACGGCACATGAAGTTTGGTGTTACGCTCCTTGATGGAACTTGTGATCTCACACAGTTTCAGCTGAAAGGAGTCGATAGCCTTCTGTGCATCCTCGTCGTTAAAGAGCACATCCCTGTAGTCTCCAAGATAGCGCTGTATATACGTAATTCATAATAAGAATAACAGAATAGGTCAGTAACAAGATGTTATATGGTTATTTATGTCCATTTTGAAATCACTGGGGTTTCCTGCAATCTGATTGGTTGTAAATAGTGCGATTAATACAGATCAAAAGAACCCCCGTTTTCGAAACACCTCCACTATTAGTTTGGACGGGGTTTAATTCTCATACTGAAAGCCTCACAACATTAAAGGAGCTGTGTCACGGTGGGGGACACGCCTTTATTATACATATCACGAGAATTTCATTGCATAAAGCCCGTGCGTAAAATGTGTGCATGTGAAATACAGCGATACGTCCAATCACCATCGCGTATAGCTTTATCACATGTGAAAAATATAACCAATCAGCAACAAGAAAACAGCGACTCGACCAATGAGATTCGTGTGTGCATGTGAATGGTACTCGAATGGCTTCTTTGCTTTTAAAAATTGTCTGAAGGTTGTGTAGGCTCTTCTCGCTTTGTTTCTTGTGACTGCTCTTTAGATGAATTTATAGATCAACAAAAAAAACACTTAGCAAGACACAGAGAGATATCATTGCTGACTACTATATAGCTAGTTGTCCAAAGTCAACAAAGCGTCGTCGTCGCTATGTGATTGAATCTGATAGTGACTGAATTGGATCTGACTGAAAACTAAAGGTATATTTTTAACACTTTTATCAAAACTCAACATGCATTACCATCTACATTTAGCTAGTTTGAGCCGTTGAAGTATTACAAATATTATCATTTATTCTCGTGTGATGTATAACAGATAACAGCATATCAAGTGCGGCGTACGGGATTTATTCACTCGTTATGCAGCTTGAGAAAACTCACTCGCTCGTTCGTTTTCTCAAACTTCACAACTCGTGAATAAAAACCCGTACGCTGTACTTGCTATGAAGTAAGCTCTATTTATGTTCCGGACGGAACAAAAATATTTTCAGTAGTTTTCCTATAAACTGACTATCATAGCACACGTGTGGGATGGATGAAATCAAACTAAATGTGCAAACAATGGTAAACAAACTGTGCGTAGATCTAGTCTTCAAAAGAAGATATTGCATATCCTTTCAATCAAGCATGAAGGGAGGGGACTTGTACTGTTTGAAGCCAATTAACAGCCTATTGAACATTGATTCCAGACATGCGCAAAACCATGACACAGCACCTTCAAATTCGACACGGGTAGATAACTTAAATGGAACCCTTGCTGTACCTCGTGTGGAGTCTTCTGGGTCAATGTGTAGACAAAAGCAATCGCATCAGCTGCCTCTCGTTTACCAGGCAGGGCCTTCATGATGGTGATCAGGTCTGTCTGTCCTTTTTCGACAGGTGGAGGCTGCTTCATGAAGAAGGGTGCATTTGGAGGAAAACCATTGACTTCCAACTGAGGAGAATTCACTGCGGCGTGCTGACATGAGCTTGTGAACACTACAGTTGTTATAACGTGCTCCATCTCTTTATTTGTGCTGAGACTGCTGGGAAAGTCGTGGTTTACACCACCCTCCACAGCAGGGTAACCATTGTCATGTATATCCTTGACCTGAACGAAAACGATGAATGAATTGCGTTTTAAGATCGACGATCATATTAATCTTTAACATCAGCCCATGCAATAAGCTACTCCGATTTATGCGTTAAATCTGGCCCTAAATGATTCACTATAGTTGGGATATATGGTTTGCTAGATGAACATGCGTGTTATGTTGAAAATATATTTAACATGCAAGTAATTTCTCTGTTACACGTGCATAATTGATTTGGCTATCAACAGACTTCCAGATCAACGCTGATTTCAATTTTGAATGGAAGAAAAATAGGTTTGAACATCTAGAAAAAAGAACAGCAACGCAAATTGAGTAAACACTTGTCCAGACGAGAAATGAGGGACAAATGTGGAAGAACATGAGCAGTGCTGAATGGTGGTCAACCATGTAATTTCATGGTAATTAAAGTTATAATGGCCGAAGAAGTGCATTTTATGGGGAGATGAAATCACTAACACAATTTTAGATTTGTTATTTACCGAGTTTCTTTTCCTTGAATGAAACGAAAGCGTTACTCACTAGACTGTATAGTATAATAACTATATTTGTAGCCTGGGAAACCAGCCGACTCTTATCGCTCCCCACTCGCGAAAGAGACGTCTGGGGAGCGAGGCAGAAATTTCCATACTGATGACGAAGAAGATAGCCGTTTCACGATGCATAAATTAGTTGCAATTCTCAGAAGCCGAATGCGAACAACAGAGTTCTTTTCATGGAATATAACTACCGAGGCTGCTCGTTTGCTTGGCAGTGGATCACCGTCATGAACAACCTAGCCTGATTTTTCAGACGGTCAGCGGTCTTCCGCTTCACTTCACTCCCCCCACCGAAAGGGGTGAAGTGAAGCGGAAGACCGCTGACCGTCTGAAAAATCAGGCTATGAACAACCATGAAATTCAAGCCTATATATTTAGCGTGTGTTGGTAGCTCGTTTGCTTCGTTCTTTCAGCGGCTCGGCCCGGTCAAGAGAATTTGTCCTACGACTGTCAAAACATAATAGTTGTTTATAATTTCAAAACCTACACACAGCAAAGCAGGCCACTTTTCAAGCCAGCTCTTTTGCCAGGTTAGTAGCCGAAGAGGTTAGCTACAGAATGCAGCGGTTATTTTCAGGTATACTACCGAGGCTGCCCGTTTGCTTGGGTGATTGATTCATAGCACACTTACATGTAATTATGTTTATTCATAGCCCAGATTCACTGTCTGAACGATTTATCCGGCAACAACAACTCATCCAGTGTTCTGTGATAGCTCAGTGCGTGTAGGTTTACTGATATGAAATTATAAACAACTATGACAGTACCTTTTTGATCACTTACTTGTAAATGTTTTGACAGTACAACATTTCGCTTTAATAGCCGCTGAAAGAACCCAGTATGCAAAGGAGCCAACAACAGCACCGGCACACGCTAAATAGGCTTGAATTTCATGGTTGTTCCGGCGTGATGGTGATCCACTGCCAAGCAAACGAGCAGCCTCGGTAATTATATTCCTTGAAAAGAACTCTGTTGTTCCCATTCGACTTCTGAGAATTGCAACTAATTTATGCATCGTGAAACGGCTATCTTCTACGTCATCAGTATGGAATTTTTTGCCTCGCTCCCCAGACGTCTCTTTCGCGAGTGGGGAGCGATAAGAGTCGGCTGGTTTCCCAGGCTACTATATTTGTTTCTTGATCCTGTTTTCCAAGCTACAGCTGGGGCCAATTTAAAGTCTTGAAACCTGGCTTTGCTTCCATTGCGCCCCCGTACGATGTTGGCTACAAGTGCACGTGCGTAATGACTACTGACCTCTTACTTGCAACTCCGACTTGCACCCAACATTCGGATACGCGGAGGGGGTGTTTTCCCGGGGTGTTTCAAGGATTTTTGGCCTCAGCTGTAGGTTTAAAACTTCGCGAAGCTCATTAAACTAACTGGTTTATTTATAATTTGTTTTACTGAGTGGATAATAATATGTTATATATTGTGTTAGATGAAGACATGATGTTAGCCGCCTTTGGTCCTTCATTTCTCGTCACTTCAAATACGCAATGTCCTTCTTTCTGATTTAGAATGTTTCCCAAATATACTTACCCAGTTCTGTAGTTCGGAGTCCTTTTGGACGTCACTATCAGAGTGATAATAAACTGACAGTAGACTGTGCACAAAATCTGCAATGATGTTCCAAAGGCGAGTGGCATCCTCTCGGTAATGAAACCCAGGAAGTTTCTCTTGGTCATGCACTCCACGTTTCTCAAGAAGCTTTGGAATGTCAAACATGCCCCAAGTCATGGACTTGTACCATTTTGTCATAAGAGCAATATGCCCGCCTCCTCCGATAGCCAATGCTTTGTCAAGTACTCCGCCTGCTGCGATGAGCTCACTTCGCCCAATTGCGTTGATTGCATTTACACCTAGAATGTGAGGCTTGAGAAGCTTGAAGATTGGGTGAATGGAAGGAAGATTCCTGTACGTGGCCAATGCAACTGGTTCCATGCACAGATGAGTCTTTAAGAAGCGGGTTATCATCTGCGACGTAACAGAACAGTACGGCGGTTTCTTAAATCTGTCCTTCAAGACTATGATGGTTACTTGCATCGAAGGTAAATGCTATTTTAGGTTTATTTTTCAAGAATATCGGAAACCTGTACGGGAAATCGAAAACTGTTTCTTATAGCCTAAAATGTCAAGAATGCATTCATTATAGTGTTCATAGGTTTTAATAACACATTTTGAAGCTAAGCCAATAATTTCACGTTTTACGTTTGTACCTGATGTATCTGGGTATCTGCTGTCCTGAACCACATCTTTGCAAACAGCCAATCAAATTTGGAATCATTTGGAGTCCAAACTGGGTTGCTTTTGCTTGGTTGCTGGTACAGCTGAATGGCAATTGGCACCAAATCTCCATTTTGCTTTACGTAGAATAATCCAAGAGGTTCGGTGACGTAGCGTTTTTCTCCTTCAATAGAATATCGTGGTATGTCCTCCAGAATCTTGTAATCAGCGATGTACATGTGACCCGCCTGTAACGACCATCACGAACATCATTATACAAGCATTGAAATAAAGGTGAACTATATGAAATATCGTACATTCCTGTATGATATGTCGTAATACTTATCGTGGTAAGGTAATTATACTAGAGGTTTCAACAAAAGAGGAAAAACTGAAGAGAAAAGGATGAAGACTGCATGAAAATATGCTTACTAACTATTTGTCAAAAGAGTTTGCATGAGATAAATGTATTGAAATGGCTATTAACATCGATTCTGGTTGAAATTGTCTAATCAAATGTATGTGCTTGAATCAGCGAGCTTGTCTTGGTTATCCCCGGAGGGAGGGGGGGGGGGGGGGGGTACTCCTGTTTCTGACGTATTATGTATGTGCCGCGGGGGTGGGTCAGGGTTTTGAGCTCGGTTTGGGCAGATCAGGGTGAGGTTTGAATATAATTTGGATGCAGTTAGGGCCCGGGTTCAGTATTTTTTAGGCAGCTAGGGTTCAGTTTTTTTAGCTACTATGTCAAAAAAAGACATTCTGTTGCCGCATTTTGATCGCCTGCCCACATTCAAGCACTGAGGTTCCCATACATCGTGACACCGCTAATTCGTATTTCAGTACTTATCTATGTACTTCATCTGCTGATTTGTTTACCCAACGACACGTCCCGACTTGAAATGTTCGTTCCGTATTTTTCATGCAATCTCGGTACGTGCATGGTATACCGGCCGGGGTATATACCCGACCGTGTTTTGAAAACAATTTAAAGAAGGGGCAATCAGGTTTTTTTTTCCAAAAAGGGGGCAATCACGGTTTTGGAGCTCGGATTGGGTCAAACAGGGTCAGGGTTTGAGCCTCTTGGCCTCACATACATACCCATTTTTCATGTAAGTACCCCCCGGGTGGTCATCAACAAGTTCTCACCGTCATTTCCTGTCTCAGAGTCATTCCTCTGTCCAAGAGATTCGCCACTAGTTTATCAGTGACTGGGAAATTCTTAGGCAGCTTCGTACATCGCCATAGAGCTTCTGGGTTAACTCCGTTTATGAAATTTTCCCCGAACCACTTGTCTTCCATCCAGCGATCAGCTATGGCTGGTGGGTTTCCCATCTGGCTTGTGTAAAGTCGAAGGTAGTCATCAAAATCGTTCCAGTCCTCAAACAAGTTGTAGATGCTACAATCATATAATTGAAGCTTGTCTTGACCGACATTCAAGGTTACGTTACAGTAATTATTACTTCAACATTGCGCATAGAAAGAAACTGCGATTATTGTCTTTTTACCTTGTTATTATAGGCAATTTGATATCATTCAAATTGTATCATTGTACCTTAGGTAATCACACATGCAATATATTATATTTATCATAACCCAACCGCCATCTGTTGGCAAACTCGCTATCTGATTGGCTAGCCAGGGGCCGTCTATTTAACTGAATATCCTGTAAGATCGTACGGAATATCGCCAGATACTTAGCCGACGAGGGCCGAAGGCCCGAGTTGGGTTAAAATCAGGCAATATATCGCAAGATCGATCAAGCAGGATAATTGTTTAATTATTCAACACATCGATAACAAAACACAGTTTTTTTACAAAAACATCAGCAAAAAGTGCATAAAACGATTAAGGCGGGAGTCTGGTGAGGTGCGTGCGCCATATTTGTACATTTTGGCGCCTTTTGACTTTGGCGAAGTGAACATTTAAAAGTGAGTTGATGGTAAGAAAACAGATAGAAAAAGTCCTCAAACGCTCTTTTATTCGGATCCAAAGACTCTTAGGATGCGTTTCCTTTTATTATTATTATTATTATTATTATTATTATTATTATTATTATTACATATATATTTACAGACAGGATTAGCAAAATAGTTTTTGAAGAAAAACTAATCGAGTGCTTCTCCTGTACGGTAATTTTACATGTTTTTCGGACGGCACTAGCATAACAATATGAAAACAAAGCCGACAAAGACAGGACAAGACAGAGAATACAAGCAAAACGAAAAGACAAAACAAAAACGCGTCAGATATATTACATACGATAATTGATTAAAATTGAAAATTGAAAAAAAAACGTGCAAGATGAGGAAGAAGTTGGCAAACATTTAATTAACAACAGCAGCTGATACGGAGCATTATTAACAAACGTCAAATCAAGTCAGAACGTCACTAGAGAAGAAACCGTTTAATGGTTTCGTTTTGGAAAACAACGCTGAAGGTAGCCATGAGCTGAGTACGTGGTTGGGCATGAAGTGAGCAGTCAGTGCAAGAAAAAATGAACAAGGTTTTCACATGCAGCTTCACATACGCATCCTGGGCTCTCTACGATATTACGTTTCTTTGGGAGAATCCAAGATCGGATTCTAATCCCGGATCACACGGATTTTTAATTACTAAAAGAAAAATTACAAAGAATTATTCGAAAATGGATTATTTTGGCGTGAGAACTCCGATATGCAGTTCGCGCGAAAATGGCGACAAACTGGTTTTCGTTTTTCGAGTAGATATTTTCTAATTTTAGTTAATTCTGGTGGTTAAATGTGCTATTCTCTGCCTCATCCCCAGATCCCTAACTCCTTGCGCTCGCTTTTTCAGACAGACATATAGACACAAGACAAAGTTTCAAAGAGCAGGCTTCGACGCACAAACAGACGCATATATATAGGGAAGAGGCAGTGCTGTATTCTCAAGACGAAGGCCACTTGCCACATGTACTTTTTTCGAATCCTAGGAATTCGGTTTTCGATTATTCCGTTGAACCATTCTGAGTATGGATTCGACGGATTCAAAACCCGTCTTGAGATTCTAGTAAAGAAACGGCATTTTTGGATTCAATAATCCGGTTCGGAGTCTCCCAAAGAAACGCACTCTTAATTAAAGCAGTATCTTTTTTAACCCAGTGGCTGTTGGTTATTCCCATGAAAGTTGAACTGCTGCCTGCTACTTCTGAACTGATTGCATGGACTTTCTCCACTTGAAGTTGAAGCCGTAGAAAGTTGCGTAGGATTTGTTTATCTGCCTTGAGAAACGACGAAAAATGTTGGACATTTCCTGGAACTGTTAAAGTGATGGCCAGTCGGACGTTGAGTCGATATCTCAGGACTGAAATAACTCATTATTTGAATTTGCTTCCACTGTTTATGCTTATAAACAATTCAGTTTGGGGTTCAGATGAAGAAAATATATTTAGTAGTGTTTCGGAATATTGTGCTATTAATGTTATATAAACAAGTTACATATAATCCCGTTGGGATAACGGTTGAGGGTGTATAAAGTTATATGTTGCTGTAATTATACGTGTCCGACAAGTATCAATAAACGAGATGCCCGCCCTTGATCTGTTGTTTGCTTTTAATGCAGTTTAGCTATTAAATGTTTTATGCTCGTTCAGGGTGATAAGAGTATAAGTATAACTGACTTATTCACGCTCTCGACATGATATTTCAAAGATCCTGGGCACTCCGCCTAGATTTTACGAGCACAGTGATATACGAGTAATCTTCCAGCTGTTTTCTTGATGTAATAAATGTTAAGCAGAAGCAATCAGTATGGAATCTGATTCGAGCAGTTGTGAGTCGATTTACCATTAAAAAGTTTATTGAAAATATTCAATCTTTAACGTTTTTGACTTCTTTTTGCATTGTTCTCCATGAACAGCTCTATTAATAATTTAGTCGAACTCGATATGATTTCATTGTTTTTTGTTTGAAACACTCCAAGATTTCGTAGAATGAAAAACAACTCCTAATTTCGCTCGTATGACAGCTATCGCAGCTATCGCCATGTGAAGATGACAGATATTGATGGTGAAATGACCATATTTGGGCAATGTTACGATGTGTTGAATAATAACGATCGATAGACACCTCGAGTTCGCAATCTAATTGTTAAATATATTTTTTTATATAGAGATTGAAAAAACCTCGTTAGCCCAAGATTCAGGATGTTGGCTTTCCTTTCCGTCCTGAAAGACCTCCTTGCTGTGCCAGTCAACTGGATGTTTCGGGGAAGCTCATCATGTGTTTTAGCAGCCGTATAACCAGGAAGGTTTGCATATATCTCTTCTGCTCCCCAGAGGTATTCCTGTTGTCTTTTCTGCACTTCCATCTTGCGCTGGCTACGTACTACTTCAGGTTGCTCTTGGAATGGGAGGATCGCTGTAAGGAAAAAAGTGTGCTATATCATCCTGTATCATCGTGCTGTTGTTTACTTAAATTCCTCAAAATACAGCAATAAGTCGTTATATTTCTTTACCTTTTGCCTCAAAGACAATTGCCTTTGAATGAACCCATCGGTAACAAGGGAATTCAGATATTTCTGCACTTTTAGCGTCGATGACTGTAATCTTGTTACAAAACCAGTCTGGATTCTGTCGATACCAGCCTCCTCCATCGTTACAAATCTCTACTAGTAAAACCTTACCTACATCCATCGCCTCAAATATGTACTCATCTGTCAGTCCAGCCTCGAAATCGTTATGGAACCATTTATCCATCGGATAAGCATCTGTGCGACCCTTGGTTCCTTGAAACGCATAGTGATAAAATGAATTATTGGACCTACTTAACGAAATACATAATTAGTACTTGTGTATATAGGACTCAGTCCTAGAGGATTCCTACGGTGACGTCAAATTCCGATCAACCATAATACCTAATCCCAACCCTAACCCCAACCCAGGGTTTAGGGTGTTTAGTGGTAATCCTAGGTTTATATAAGGGTTTCCTATCATTACTACTCTCTGTGTAAATAATGCTACTGGACTAGTGTTCGTGTACCGTATTTTGGACTCCATACGTATCCCTTTTAAATGTAGGGGGAAAAGTCGCTACTTTTGAGTACATCTTTTGGGAACTATTATAATATATATTTGTGCATATGTAACCGACATTATTTTTCTTTCAATGTACCGTATTTTCTTGAATAAACGACAGATCTGGAACAGGCAGATTTTTAATAAACTAGACTGATAAGCAAATACCGTATACAAAAATCCTGCAAAAACACCGGATCCGAGGTGTGGACCTAACCAGCCAAAATATAAAATTATGACGACAATAACAAGTCCGAAGACTACTGCAAAGCTGATACGGTGTGCCGGGACGTTTATCCAGATTATGGCCTTATTTTACCAATTGCTGTGTATTCTTTTTTAAGAATACCCGCAATATTGTCGGATACTTGATCATTATAAAATGGTTAATCGTCGTTCATTATTACGGACCAATCACGGTTTCTGGGAACCCCCCCCCAACTGTTTCACCCTAAATTTAATGGTTAATCATTAATTACAAATTACACATATGCATGTATACCCAAGGGAGGGGTGCCATTGATATAGGCCATTTTAACGCCTCTAGCGCAGCTAGAACAATGGCTATATGACAAAAGGCTGGTGACTCCAGAACGAGTCTATTGTTCTACTGATGCCTGCACAACGTCGTCAAAATGACCTATTATTACTTAGTTAGAAACCATGACCTCATGGCCTACCTGTTAGGGTGATAGTGATAGTTGCGTGTGTTCCCGCCCCTTCCTGGTTTCCAGTCTCCACGCGGACTACATAGGTGGTGATGTTTTCATACGGGCTTGATGGTGGGTTTAAGCTGCGAAGCCCTTGGCAAAAGCTGTAGACCTTGGAACGAACATAGGCCACGCTGTTGTAGTCATATATTGAAGTAACAGGCGTTAATAAACCAAGCGATGGGTGCTGAGTGGATACATTGATACGAGTGCGCTCGACCACGTCTGGTGCCAGCGGTGTTGCGATGGCGATGTTAGCCAATTCCATCCACGGATGAGTTGGCAAGTCCCATGATCTCCCAGCATGCAGCAGTTGAGGAGGGTCGTTAGGCTGTGGCTCGTGAAGCTGTAGCTGCAGTTTGTACCTAACTGGTCCCTTGGAAAGACGTTTAAGGTACTCTTTCTTAAGGTAATCTTTTGGACTTTTGTTATCTGGCCGTCGTGCTTGATTACTAACATGTGGAAAAGACGTTTTAGAAAGCATTCAAAAAGTGGTTTCAGTTAAACAAGGACCCATGCTATAAAAAGGAATGCTCCTTCCCCCTGTAACCAATCATACCTAATGTTTATGCATTAGCTTTCATTAGTAACTAATCAATCATACCTAATGTTTATGCAAAAGGTTCGCTTATGGATACGTCCCTCATATTCATCAGGACATCTACCATAGCAAGATTACCGACTTTTCTAAAGAATACCTATGCAGGCTTGAACCTTCTTTCACGTCTAACAAATGTGGGATAACTAGTAATACTATTGTGCATGCATCGCACCACATTTTTATCTAACTATCTAAAAGATTTCAATAGAATAACTAAGGACTGTGCAATAAATACCTGGAGGGGGGTTGGGAAATAGGTAAAATATGGCTTAAAATTAAGTCGCACCCCCCCTCTCACCAAGGAAAACTAACCCCCCTCCCCTACCTGACAATATTAAGGTGAACCCCCTCCCCCCCCCTTCTCCCTCAATTTGTAATTTGTTCCATCATACCTAATTCACGTGTGGAATATCTTCTTCCGGCACGAACATTACTTCATACGAATGTTCGAGATATCCCATCTCTCCCTCAGAATCAGAATTACTTGATTCTGGCTCGGAATTAGTTTTGTCTTCTTCGCATGAGCTAAGTTCGTCATCCTCCTGAACTTTTCTGTCAGTATTCTCGCAACGTGCGTAGCTGAGAACTCGTGCGATAAGAACGCACGTAATGCAGTATTAGGTATTTATCTATATCTTGTGAGACCACATTGGCTAATTTCACACACTGGCAAAAGCCATTTTTCTAATTTTATCATAGACTGACTTGATTAGTGTAACTTTTAAAACTGTTAAGGGTTCCTGTTTGAGTAAAACTTGGTGCCAATAAAGTAGTGCAGTTATATATTGAGGCATTCATATTTATCTGCTTATATTGTTTTATACTGCATGACAGAGAGTAAAGTATTAGTATATGTGCATTGTGTAATATAATAGGACTCCATGCTGTCCAATTAAGAAATAATTGGCTGAAAAAATTCAGAGGAACACCAAAATTGGATGAGGCCGTAGGACAAGCAATATGTTATTAATTATATAACATTTCTAAAAAGAAGTATCCAATTTTCGCAAAATTGGATAGTTCGAAAAATTAAGGAATAATCACACAGTTGCCTGTATTGGATTAAGCAACTATATAATTAAATCATGAAATAAACAGAGATCAGATCAGCTAGGAGTAATAACTTTTCGTTTTGAATCCCAGTGTAGCAAGTTTAAATATTTAAATTCTAATAGCTCTTTTACCATTTTGCCACTTTGTGATATGAAGTGAAATAAAGTAATGCCCCCACCATGGACTTATTAATTTTACATCCAATCCCCTCTCTCTTGAGTTTAGATTTTACCCTATGCCCCCCCCCCCCGGTTTCTCAACCCCCCCCCCCCCCCCTCTCCAGGTAATTATGGCACAGTCCCTAACGAATAGATGAAATGAACAATTAACGGATTCCCAAGAGTATTCATAGCAACCCAAAAATATTCCATTTATTCATTATGAACTTGTTGACTCGGCCAAAAGCGTTTTTATTTTACTCTCCTACTTCCTCGGAAACTGTAATATTACAAACTGATAGCATGGCATTTCGGTTGATGAGTAATTAAATGTCCATCTGAGCCATATATTAGTAAGCAGTCCGAAAAAAAATAACTGACAATAGTATCAGGGCAATAATATATTAGTATACATGTGTGTAAAGCGCCATGAGACTGTGGTGATATGGCACTACGTAAATATGGCCATTATTATTATTATTTTTAATACCAAAACTACTTACTATATGTGTTTTTGATCGTTTCTATCCAGTCGTCCTGTTTCTGGGATATCCTCAGCCGGAATCAGTCGGTATCTGACATAGTACTTCTTCCCGTTCATTGCTGTGAAATTGAACACGTTCTGAGAATAGTAGTGCTGATCGTAGTAGGAGACTGGTGCACGCCGAAATCCTTCGGCCAACGTGTAGTAACTGAAGTGAAGCAAGCGAAGAAAAGACATCTATGAATGGTAGATTCCGGCAGTTCTGCTTTTCAACGAAAATACAAATGCTGAAAGCTGAAAAAGGCCAACTAACTAGGTTTTTGCATAGTTTACAAAAGCAAAAGTGGCGGGAACTGTTGGTTCACAATTGAAACCATTCAGTTTGTCTCGGTGTCAATCATCAGGCAATTATAGCCAATAGTTAACGTTGTACGGCCGTATATATTAACACGCTAGTATAGTACAGTGCCGGCAGTTCACTTCAGGTATGAATTTTCGTGTATTCTGGTTTTCAGTGCAAAGTGCAAAAAAGGTACCTTTTTCGCTCTTCTCGCAAAGTCAAATCAAAGCTGAAAAAGGTATGAATTTGCATGCGTTCTGGTTTTTGAAAGGTACGGCTTTTCGCCCTTCTTGCAAAGGCTAATCGAAGCTGAGAAAAGGTATGAAATTTCAGCTTTCTGGATTTTTGGATGAAACCAAAAAAGGTACCTATTTCAAAGGCTTCTCAAAAAGCAATCGAGTAACAAAGAAGGTATAAATTTTGCCTTAGAAAGTGTTGTAAACTATGCAAAAACCTAGTTAGTTGGCCTTTTTCAGCTTTCAGCATTTGTGTTTTCGTTGAAAAGCAGAATTGCCGGAATCTACCACTGATTCTTAAGCCCGGTTTATACGACAAGCAATTTTGGCACGGCACTCCTAATTTGGGCACGGCACTCCTAACTTGGACACGGCACTCCTAACTTGGGCACGGCACTCCTAACTTGGACACGGCACTCCTAACTTGGACACGGTACTCCTAACTTGGGCACGGCACTCCTAATTGGACACGGTACTCCTAACTTGGGCACGGCACTCCTAATTGGACACGGCACTCCTAATTGGACACGGTACTTCTAACTTGGGCACGGCACTCCAAACAGGCGGATCGAGACTACCTTTTCACAAGCACTTCTAGATTTTGGGGCACGAGTATACCCGGAACATTTCCATGTGCACGACAAAAATAAGGGGTGCCGTGTAGAAATATTTTGGCACGCGTACCCAAAATATAGGAGTATCTTGCCGAAAACGTTTGTCTTGTAATGCATCAGTCAATTCCAGCAATGCCCATTCCCCCCCCGGGACAACCCCCGGGCATTAGCCATTTTCGTTTTTTTTTTTTCAAATTCCCCACCGTGGGGACAAGCAAGGTGTTCAAATGCCCCACAGTGGAGCCAAAGAAGTAAGGAAAATGCCCCACCCCCGGGCACATCCATAATGATATACTGCCCAAGTTTAATTCCATGCAAATACACAAGGCGCAGAGAATCTATTCATTGATAGTTTCCGTTCGTTTTGTAGATCCGCCATCTTGTTTTGTATTTGTATTACCGCTGTTTGATTATACTATTGAGCTGCCTGGAGCCAAATGGTATTAATACATCAGTATATATAGTTTTTATTTCATTCCTATAAATAATCATTCGCAACGCGGTTAATGTTATCGACAATAAACGCTTATTAAAACCACGTGACTTTATAATAATAGTGTAACTGTTCTGTTCGTCCGGTGGACAGCAGCAAACTGTGTATATTTGTAAACGAACTACTTGATATCCCAAGCTCTGCCGGTCCGAGTTTGAGACGGCCCCGTGTGGCTCCTGAAAATTTTAGCGCAGCGTAGCATTAAGAATACCGTACGGGAACTGCTATTTTCTAGCTAGTGTAAAAAATTCAACATCCATAGATTTCCCGGCTTTTTCGTGTCCTAGCATACATGTATACAAATACGTGGATAAGACAGTCATAAACTGCAGGTTTCTAGGTTTAGAGAAATAGATACATGTAGAATCCACGGGCAGCTGGAGTAATTACAAGAAATCAGATATTTTTTTTACTTGATACAAAATGATGGCGTCGTTACCACGAGACCAGTCCGGCTCTGTCCTATAATTCTTTTCGGCAGTGTCAAATGCCCGACCCCCGGGCCGATATAAGGTTACAAATGCCCCACTGCCGGGATCTCAAAATATGCAAATGCCCCACCATGTCCCGGGGGGGGGATGGGCATTGCTGGAATTGACTGATGCATAACACGGGCTTGAAAGAGTCTTCAACTGTTAGCTTCGAAGTCCGATGGCCGTTAATCCTGAATTTTATAGTTTAACCGAGTATTCTAGTTTTCTTGGTGAAAGGCGACTGTCTCCAATCTGGGATTACCCATTTTTCATCAAACACTAAGTTTTAACCCCGAATCGGTACTCAACAAATTCAGTGCGATGCGATTCAATTTATTTTTAAATGCTAATAGCAATCCACGGGGTAATTCTTCAAGGGAGCCTCGTCTGTAAAACAAAGTTTGCACTCAATATTAGTCCCTTATGGATGCCTAGAGTAAATATATTGCTGTATTTGTCTCCTGTCCCTTATGGATGCCTAGAGTAAATCTATTGCTGTGTTTGTCTCATGTCGTCCCTTATGGATGCCTAGAGTAAATCTATTGCTATGTTTGTCTCCTGTCCCTTATGGATGCCTAGAGTAAATCTATTGCTGTGTTTGTCTCCTGTCCCTTATGGATGCCTAGAGTAAATCTATTGCTGTGTTTGTCTCCTGTCCTTATGGATCCCTAAAGTAAATCTATTGCTGTGTTTGTCTCCTGTCCCTTATGGATGCCTAGAGTAAATCTATTGCTGTGTTTGTCTCCTGTCCCTTATGGATGCCTAGAGTAAATCTATTGCTGTGTTTGTCTCCTGTCCTTATGGATCCCTAAAGTAAATCTATTGCTGTGTTTGTCTCCTGTCCCTTATGGATGCCTAGAGTAAATCTATTGCTGTGTTTGTCTCCTGTCCCTTATGGATGCCTAGAGTAAATCTATTGCTGTGTTTGTCTCCTGTCCCTTATGGATGCCTAGAGTAAATCTATTGCTGTGTTTGTCTCCTGTCCCTTATGGATGCCTAGAGTAAATCTATTGCTGTGTTTGTCTCCTGTCCTTATGGATCCCTAAAGTAAATCTATTGCTGTGTTTGTCTCCTGTCCCTTATGGATGCCTAGAGTAAATCTATTGCTGTGTTTGTCTCCTGTCCCTTATGGATGCCTAGAGTAAATCTATTGCTGTGTTTGTCTCCTGTCCCTTATGGATGCCTAGAGTAAATCTATTGCTGTGTTTGTCTCCTGTCCCTTATGGATGCCTAGAGTAAATCTATTGCTGTGTTTGTTTCCTGTCCCTTATGGATGCCTAGAGTAAATCTATTGCTGTGTTTGTCTCCTGTCCCTTATGGATGCCTAGAGTAAATCTATTGCTGTGTTTGTCTCCTGTCCCTTATGGATGCCTAGAGTAAATCTATTGCTGTGTTTGTCTCCTGTCCTTATGGATCCCTAAAGTAAATCTATTGCTGTGTTTGTCTCCTGTCCCTTATGGATGCCTAGAGTAAATCTATTGCTGTGTTTGTCTCCTGTCCCTTATGGATGCCTAGAGTAAATCTATTGCTGTGTTTGTCTCCTGTCCCTTATGGATGCCTAGAGTAAATCTATTGCTGTGTTTGTCTCCTGTCCCTTATGGATGCCTAGAGTAAATCTATTGCTGTGTTTGTCTCCTGTTCCTTATGGATCCCTAGAGTAAATCTATTGCTGTGTTTGTCTCCTGTCCCTTATGGATGCCTTAAGAGTAAATCTATTGCTGTGTTTGTCTCCTGTTCCTTATGGATGCCTAGAGTAAATCTATTGCTGTGTTTGTCTCCTGTCCCTTATGGATGCCTAGAGTAAATCTATTGCTGTGTTTTACTCCTGTCCCCTATGGATGCCTAGAGTAAATCTATTGCTGTGTTTGTCTCCTGTTCCTTATGGATGCCTAGAGTAAATGTATTGCTGTGTTTGTCTCCTGTTCCTTATGGATGCCTAGAGTAAATCTATTGCTGTGTTGGTCTCCTGTTCCTTATGGATGCCTAGAGTAAATCTATTGCTGTGTTTGTCTCCTGTTGTTATTTTAGATATCAATTCTAAATCAAGTGAATAGTAGAATGGTAAAATATATTTTGCTTTGAATGCTGTGCCGCTGAGTTAAGGAGGTTTTAATATCCAAAATCCTAATTACATGACGTCAGGGGAGGTATCTACAATCACCATCAATCACTTCTTAGTGGTTGTGAATGGGCATTTCTACTGATATAGGAAAACAAATTTCTAAAATCATTTTATTTCAACCATGGGTATAACACTGATAATTTGAAAACATTGTTTAATTGTAACAAAAAAATTGTATAATAATTGATGCCTCCTCTGACGTCATGTAATTAGCATTTTGGATATTAAAACCTCCTTAACTCAGCGGCACAGCATTCAAAGCAAGATATATTGTACCATTCTACTATTCACTTGATGTAGAATTGATATCTAAAATAAAATAATAAGGTTCATAGGCGCTTTAAGTAAAGAATAAAAGTCATATCTCGCCCATGAGATACGCCCTTGACGCATATGAACAAAAATTCGTTACAGCACATATGTTGTGATCTGCAGCAGAAAAAAACTTACAAAAACAGAAAGGACAGGTGATAATACTGAATGTGATTTGTCACCGCATCATATACCGCCAAAGTTATAATCCCATTTGTTATATTCTTGCTTTTGGTTTCTCAACACCTGAAAACTATACACGTATGTACCGTACATATGGCACGGTTACAATGCAATACAATCGACTTTATTTAACGAGGGTTACACATGACAGTAAGATTAAACTGATAAACTAGTGGCCCTCTCTGAGCTAAACATATTATTAAACTTTATGATATGGACGATAGTGTTTTTGTTGCACGGGAAAATTAAGCAGAATTCAACGATTTTAGTCCAGCCGGCCGCCAGTTCTTGTTTATTTCACAGTCTAAAACCATGTGGTCACACACCACGGCAGCGTCACACGCATTTTCCAACTCTCCGATTACACGGTTGTAATTGTACTCTGATTCTAATTAGTGGCGTGATCTCTCTGTCGGATGTAATTTAACCGGGTGTAAATTATTATGGAGGGGTTTTGTCTAACTTCTTACAAATTCTGTGCCTCACATTTTACTGAGAAATAAACCACTCATAGAACTCATACGAAACTACATCCGGGTACTGAGCAGCGTATTTTCCATATCCTCACTAGTGAAAATATCGATGACGTCACGTTTGCCGACTTTTGAACTACAAAGATGGCGGAAGGTTTGTGAAAATCACAGAGGAAGATGTAAACAGCTTAGGCAGCCCTGTTTTCTGACGAAGGGCTAGCGCTCGAAACGTCAGCTGCTACTCGCTTTCCACGGCGGTTAGCATACCTCAATCGACTTTAGTTGATTACATACCATTGTTCATTATTTATGGCTTGGGGGGGTCGGCGTTTCATCTGCTTCTCTTGTTAAAACTTTTATGACTCTCCTATGAACGAATTAAAACTTAGATAAACCCCCTATAAATTTGCTCGAAACTTTATTGACCCCACCCCCCCCCCCCCCCCCCAACCAAAACAAATGGATGTGAAAGAAAGAATGCAAACTGCATATACTGCATTTATGTAATTCATTAAATTGACTATTATTTTTTCTAGATTTATAGTGTTTTCCATGATACATTACCTTTGTTTAGTAGAAAAAATATATCTACATGTATTCTTGTGGAAATCTCTACCTTCAGTACCGGCCTCCTTTCCGGATATGTACTTTGATTTATGCATCATATTGCATTCAAGTGCATCATATTGCATCATATTGCATAGTCTCAAATAAATAAATAACTATAACTAAATAAATGAAAAAGAGCTCAGCATTGTCATAACTAATCTCCTGGACACCAGTGCATTATCTGTGGTATGGGGATGTGCCTTTGATCATGGGCTTAGAGAATACCATCCTGCATATCAAGGAAACAAAGCAGACTGTGTCTAAATATTGCGAGGGCAGAGCCGAAATTTTTGAGATTTAACTGCTCTCTAAAACACTGGTTTCCTTTGTTCTGGAGACTAAACATTGGCTTAGCATTACAACAACAATTTCATTACATTTTACATGACAGGAACGTCAAAACTTTGATGACCCCCAAGGAGTAGGTAAAATCTTTGATGACTCCCCTACAAAAGCACTTAAAACTTTTTTTGCCCCCCCTATGATTTAACCGACCCCACCCCCCCCCCCCCCCCCTAAAAGCCATAAATAATGAACACTCACTTAAATGAGCTGCATGACAATGAATATTCCGAGCGCAAAAAGCCAACTCCATAAAGATTTTCTCAACTGCAACGGAGAGACAGGAAAACCAAATGAAACTCCCCAGAACAGCTTAGAAAGATCACGAAGACGTTTGTACTGACAGTGAGTAAACTGAATAGAAAAGAGTTCTTAGAGCAGTTTAATTGTCCATATAAAAAAAGAAAATTACACTGTGGTTTGAAGATATGAAGTTTATCCTCTCGAGTCGAAAACATTTCACTCGTTCGCTGCGCTCACTCGTGAAATGTTTTCGACTCTCGAGGATAGACTTCGTATCTTCTTACCACCGTGTAATATCCTCTATATAATATATATATTTTTATATAACACTGGGGTAAAATACTAATTCTACTAATAACTATCATACGTAACTTACAGAATTGAAACATATGAAACAGCTAACATGTAAACTGCTAAAGTTCATGAATTGAACTACAGTGTTAGTTAAAAATAATTAAATTACTATAATCAGAAAGTCCGGTTCACCCCTCTTTCCCATATTTAGAAAGCTATAGAGGCATTTAACGCGGTTTCCGCTCGTTTTTAACGTGGAGATGTAATATATAAAAAACGAGAGCTAGTGTTTTACCAGGGTATCCAAACACCGAGAAAGATTTTATTCTTTTGAGGTGTTTGGATTCCCTGGTGAAACACGAAGCTCTCGTTTTTTATATAAATCATTAGAAAGTATTGTTTGCCTGGAATTTTATTGCATGCAATTATAGACTACAAGGGTTGTGATTGTTATTTTGTCACGGTCATTTCAACAAACGGCCTGATAGCGTATAGTGGGTAAGACAGCGGACTAGTAGTCAAGAGCAGTCATGAGGATGATGGTTCGAGTCACTCAGGACACCGATTTTTATTTCCGTCTTCTCCTTCACTTCTCCATGTAAAGTCATACTTATGCTGTAATCCTTGTAGCTTAATTAGGTCCAACACATGCATGAACGATACCCAATGAGAACACAGATGAACATCACTAGTGATTTGGATATCCAAATCACTAGTGATTTTCATCTAGTGTTTCATTGGGTATCCAGATTCATGCATGTGACCAAATGCAGCCCTCTGATTGACTAAAAATCTCATGAATTATTAATGAGTTTGAGAAAGACTGTTCCAGCCCTTAATTGTTCTTACACTAAACGGTTAATGTACGACATGCCATGACATTGAAATGGTTTCCTATTGTTTTTGTCTTTGTGATCCAATCAAATTACAGTTACGGTACAGTAAGTTACAGGACGGTTGCTGTAAGGCTACGGACGTGCCGCATCGTTGTTCCACTCATACGAAATCCCTCTATATCACAAATCTAGCAACGTTACGTCTAATTCTTTGAACTCAATAATTTATCGAGGTGACACTCGGTTTGATTCATACTTACTACAATGGATTTTTCTTCACGTAATCTTTAAATCCTAGTTGAGTGGTCTTGGCAAACTTTATTGCTGTAAGGTCGTCCAAGCTTGGAATATCCCAGAAAACACCTTCTCTTCCGGTATTCAGAGCTAAATCTAGAGGACTGTTGTTGTCACTGTCAGCGAATTTTAGTGCTGCACCTCTGACGTCAATCCCAGCATCATCTTCGTTGGCCAAGTTGGCGTGTCGGATACGGACTGGGAACGAATGTCCCGGTATGAAGAACTCATTCGATGGAAAAGTAGGATTGCTGACCACAGTAGCTGTACCGAGGGCGCCAATCCCAAGGCTGTGAGTAGGACGTTGTTGTGTCGCGATTGCTTTGGCTCCGAAAATTAGTTTATGCTTTTCGGTATGGAGGCTCAGTTGGGAACCGCTGAAGGTACCAGGAACTGGAGGAGGCTGCATAGGCAAAACATATTAAGAGCTATGTGAGTTATTTATCTCATTATCAAAATTATGGCTCATAATTCCGTTTGATACTAAAAGCAGAAACTATAAATATGTAAAAGATGGTTGGGGTCAAAGTAGATCTAGACATAATCAATATTCCATATCTCTCTCGTTCAAGTGGCGTTTTTCAGCAAGGTAGGCCAACATTTGTAAACCACTTTTAAATTAATTATCCAATCAATAAAAAAGCTAAGCAATTCCGACCAATCAAAACGCGGTTATGTTTCCTCGGGAAAATAGCGCCGCCATCTTGTCGCAAAAGCTAGGTAATACACTGCGCATGTTCGTGACGTAAACGATAGCGCCTAGATAGATAGATAGATAGATAGATAGATAAATAGATAAATAGATAAATAGATAGATAGATAACACTTTATATAAAGAGGGTGCACAATAACAGTAAATACCGTATTCTCCCTCTGTGGCCCTAACAAAAACTAGGATTGAAAATAACAAAATACAAAGATCACTCTAAAAAGTTTGAAAGCGATAGCGATATACAATGTATGAAAAAATATAAATATAACTAATAAGAAAAAAAATATTACGATGGATCTGATTACTTAGCTAGCTAAATATGTATCATAGTACATTAATAAGTTTTACTAACACGAAAATTATCAGGAGTGTACTTAGACGTTGAAAATTGAAACTACAGTTTCTTAAGTGAAATTATTGACTTACAATCTTTAATATCATTCGGTACACGATCGTTCCAGATGTTAATAACTGAACTGATAGAAAAATATTCTGCAGAGATTGTTTGTGGGTGGGACAGGAAGTCTATACTTAGTATCAGATCTGGTATTGTATACAGTTGTACATTTAAAAGACAATAGATTGTTAATGAGATAATCAGGCGCCCGTTTGTCTTGAATTCTTTTCAAAAGAGAGAGACGATTAGCGATACAAAGCTTATCGCCAGGTTACCAATTCAGTTTATTAAATAAAACAAGAGATCTAGTGTCCATTGGAGCATCGAGGATAGTGCGAGCAGAGCGTTTCTGAATTCTGAAGAGATCATCTAGGTGGCAGACTCCACAGTTTCCCCATTATTGTTGAGCAGTAGTCAAGCAAATATTTGATGTTTGCGTTGTAGAGTAGGATGCGGTACTTGACTGGTAGGTGTCGCTTTATGCCAGACAGCAAATATATCCTCTGGATGGAGTGCAAAGGAAGATCATTGATAAAAAGAATAAATAGGACGGGGCCAAGAATGGAGTTTGAGGTACACCAGATTTGATCAGCACTGGATCAGAGAAAGTCTGGTTGATACATACTCTCTGACGCCTGTTTGACAAGTAGCTCTTGGACCAACTTATATACTGCAATGATAGGCCATACACATAGAATTTGTTAAGCAGTAGGTCGTGATTAATAACGTCAAATGTCTTGCGAAAATCAAGGAAAACCGCGCCTGTGAATAGTCCTTTGTCAATGGCTTCAAGCCACTCATCTGTCATCTTGATCAGGATGGTTTTACAAGAGTGGAGGGGGCGGAATCCGGACTGAGTAGAGTTGATTAGGCGGTAAGATCGTAGGTACTGTATTAAATGGGTACACACGTGGCTTTCAAGGATCTTGGATATAATAGGAAGGATAGATATTGGTCGGTAGTTGTTCATATCGGTTTTAGCACCACTTTTGTAGACTGGAGTGACTCAAGCACACTTGAGTTGGTCAGGAACGATTTCGCTAGACAGGCTGCGATTTAATACTTTAGCCAGACTAGCAGACACCTTTGGAGCAATAAGCTTCAGAAGAGGAGAGCTAATGCCATCTAATCCTGTGGCAACGTTGAATGGGAAGGACTTGATTAGTTTGTTTATTCTCTTAAACGGTCTGTAGCTAATGGTTATGGGCTTCGACTTCTTGGTTTTCAAGTTTGCATTTTGTTTACTGACGTACATGAATGGTTGGATAGTGATCAGTTAGACCAAAGCAAGGGACCACACAACTTAATACGTGTTCCGGGTGAGTAGTGTAATGGTGGTCAATTAAAGTGTTAGTAGTTTCAGTGATACGGGTAGGAGAAGAGAGAAGTTGTCGAAACCCAAATTCTCCATCATTCTGAGTAGCCCTCTGGAGATATTTTTCTGTTTCATTAAGTCGATGTTTAAATCCCCAAGAACACGAACTTCACGATTGATGTTGAGTATATACCACCCTCAATGTTCATGATGGCGTGTCAGGACGTCGACAAATACATACAAGAATAATGGGAGCACACTGTCGGTGATAAAATTCGATGCAAAGGTCTTCGAAGGCCTAACTCTAATTTTCACGATTTTCATCAAAATTCCAGACAAGTGTTAAAGTTTAGGGTAAGGGTTTAGAAGTAATTTACAGAAGTCGCGTCCGTGTTGTCATGATCGGATCTACAGAAATACCGATACAACATGGCCGATCATTGCGTAAATAGTACTTACCTTCTTGCCCTCCTGAATCCTTTCATTGCACTCTTCTTCACCGTATAGCTCCTTGTAGAATTCGTAAGCATAGTTTTGCCCTAAGGAAAGCAGGACGGAAAAAATATTAGACCCATTTAAGACGCCAACACTCATATGCCGAACTAAATAGATGACTAATTAAAGTGGAACTGAACCCTAAAATCAACCCAACGTCTTTACAAAGATGTATTCGAAAGAAATAAGTTCTGCTATTTTATTTTTCTGTGTTGCACATCTATGAGGAGAAAATTAGTCTCCAAGTTCGATTTTCCGCTGAAAAGTCTATATTGTGTGGCGGCTCATATTCAGTGCAAATTTCCCCATAAAGTACGTCACACATACCAAGGAAGAACGATGTTAGACTCATCTGTCTCGAATGAAGAACTTGGGATTGATAATTTTCGCTTGGAGCGGAATGACAGAAATAGAAATGGTGGTGGGACTGCAATGTATTTGCATGACCGATTCACGTACGAGCGCTTGGAATTACCGACAGACTTCAGTGACCTAGAGATGGTTCTGTGTACCTTAAAACTTCCACAAACTCGACCTCTTCTGGTCGGTAGTATTTATCGACCTCCAGACAACTCCGGCTTTTATCGTCTAATGTTGGACTGTTTGGATTTTTTGAACTTTGAGAACACTGAAGCGTATCTACTTGGTGATTTTAATTGCAATATTAAATCTCCAAAAGGAAAGGAGTTTGTTAAGCTTATGAATGACTTTGGTTTAACCCAATTGATTACTGATCCTACTCGTGTGACTTCTACTTCCTCTACTACAATCGATATGATTTTCACGAACTCAAGCCATCGTATAACAGATTCTGGGATCGTTGAACTTTCCTTAAGCGACCATTATATGATTTATTGCAACAGAACTTGCAAATTACCCAAAGCTAAGCCAAAGGTGATTAATGTCCGCAGTTTTAAGAATTTCGATCCAGATGATTTTATAGCTGATCTCCAAAACCAGCCGTGGGACACTGTGTATTTATTTGACAGCCCTGACGATGCCTGGTTTGCCACAGAAGTGTTTCTGAGAGATGTTGGTAATAAACATGCCCCAACGCATACTCTTCGAGTTCGAGGATCCCAGCCCCCTTGGATGTCGGATGAAATCAGACAATCTATGAAGAGTCGCGACGTGATGAAGCGCAGAGCCGTTAAGTCCAAATTAGATCAGGATTGGTGCTCTTACAGGACTCTCAGAAACAAAGTAACCCGGCTGATCGAAACTGCCAAGAGAAGTTATTATAACGAGTTGTTAACCGAAAATGCTAATGACGCCTCTAAGTTATGGTCTGCAATCAGAAAACTCATACCTAAAAAGAACAAGGTTGCTATGCATGAACTTAACATTGACGGAAAAAGCATTTCTGACAACACTGGGATGGCAAACTGTTTTAATAACTTTTTTACATCTGTGGGTGCACGCCTAAGGAACGCCTTGCCTACTCTACGAGTGCGCAATCATACATCTTGCGTGACGACGGATTCAGTTACAGCTTTTAAGTTTAAGGACATACCAATCAGCTTTGTACAGAAAGAACTTTCATCCCTTCGTGTAAAGAAATCTTCTGGTATCAAGGACATCCATACTCGAATGCTTAAAACTGGGGCTACTGTTCTAGCTTCTCCCTTGGCTCACATCTTCAATTTGTCATTACGAACAAATAAAGTACCCACTTCATGGAAGTCTGCAACTGTTACTCCACTTCACAAGGCTGGTTCGTTCTCTGACCCAAATAACTTTAGACCAATATCTGTGCTTCCTGTTGTGATGAAGATTTTTGAGCGTGCTGTACATAAACAACTTTACGAGCATCTAACAACAAACAAGCTGCTTTCCACACATCAATCTGGGTTTAGACCTGGTCATTCTACTGGTACTGCCCTCCTGGATGTCTCTGATTTTATACTGAAGAACATAGATGAAGGAAATCTTATCGGAGCTGTATTTCTGGACTTGAGCAAGGCATTCGATATGATCAACCATGATATTCTGAAAGTGAAGCTTAGCAAAGTTGGCATAAACGGGAAAGCATTAGATTGGTTTGACGATTACCTAAGTAACAGATCTCAGACAGTAACTATTAATGGTACACTGTCCGACACCATGGATATATCACTAGGGGTCCCACAGGGTTCGGTCCTTGGACCTCTATTATTTATCATTTTTATTAATGACCTTCCTCTGAGTATTCAACGCAGTAAAGTAGTTTTATATGCAGATGATACAGCTATATTCTTTGCTCACAAGGATATACAGCTAATTGAATCCGTCTTACAAGCTGAACTTGACAATCTTAATACCTGGTTTAGTGCTAATGATCTCATCGTAAATTGTAAGAAAACTAACGTAATGCTTCTTGGGACTAGCCAGCGGCTAGCACGATCCAAAAAGCCATGTTTATCTTCGTCGGGAGTCATACTCCAACATTCAGAGTCCGTTAAATATTTAGGTTTATGTTTTGATTCTAAGCTTAACTGGCACGAACACATCGATGCATTATCAGCTAGAGTATCATGCAGATTAGGGCTCCTTAGGAGAATCAGGAAATATGTTAGTGTAGACACCTGTAAACATCTTCATTGTACACTAGTCCAACCATTATTAGAATATTGTGACATCATCTGGTCTAATGCTGATCAGACAAGTCTTAATAGACTCCTTAGGCTGCAAAAGAGAGCAGCACGCATAATATTGATGAAGAAGACACGCGAGGAACGTACAGTGAATCTATTTAGAGAGCTAGGCTGGGTTCCATTAAACCAGCGTTGGGACTTCCATAAATGTCTCACCGTTTTTAAATGTTTAAATAATTTATGTCCACCGTATCTCCAAAATCTATTTCACCGTAATTCTGATGTACATAATTATAATACTAGAAACCGTAATAACATCCATTTAGTCAAAATTTCATCTAATTCTGGCTATAGATCATTTACTTTCTCTGCAGCTAAACTCTTTAATAGTCTAGACAGCAATATAAAGAATGCTCCAACTATCAAGAGTTTTGTAAATAACTACTGGAATAACCCTATCTGTAATTAGTTAATGCTGCTACTACATATATAGTACATCAAGTATATTTTAAATTAGGGTAATTACTATCAAGTATATTTTAATCAGTGTAATTACCATCTATGTGAATACTTATATTAGCGTAATTATTATATATTATCAATTATTGTAAACTTATTTTAGTTTTTAAACACAGCTTCAATGGAAATCAGTGTAAACTGTTTGAATTCTGTGTATAATAAAGTTTATTATTATTATTATTATTATTATTATCACACCTCCAGCACAAACAAAACACAATAAGAAGCCATTAGTCCTACTATTCAATGTCGGGGACAGCATGGCAAAACTCATTTATTCCCATATACTACGTCACAAATTACAAGACTTGAGCCGTCTTTACATAGCGGAAGCTGTGAGGAAGGTTTTCGGATTTTCTCTTCCTAGACGCGCAACACAGAAAAATAAAATAGCAGAACTTATTTATTTCGAATATATGTTTGTATAGACACTGGGTTGATTTTAGGGTTCAGTTCCCCTTTAAGGCTTCAGAAAAGCGATGTATTAATCAATTTGGTACGTCATGCTGTCGCATTATGCAACACTTGATCGAGTAGCGTTGGTTCAAATACCACTCTTTTTATTTTCGTGCGAAGGTAAAAATCAGTTCAACGAATCAATTAATCTAGTTCTGTATGTCAGTACAGGCCGTAAAATGATCCCTAGCTGTAAAAAGATCCCGGCCGTAAAATGATCTCCAAACTGGCTGTAAAATGATCCCCAAACTGGCTGTAAAATGTCCCCAAACTGGCTGTAAAATGCCGATCCCCGAACTGGCTGTAAAATGATTCCCAAAGTGGACGTAAAATGCTCCCGCGTAATTTTCAGATCGGCGAGTTCATATCCAGTGGATCTTGGAATACCAAATAGATACCAGATGTGTTCAGTGGGAAATATTCAGTCCACTGAGCGTTTGATTACCTGTGGTGTTCCTCGTAGATCGGTTCTTGGCCCATTGTTATTTCTTATT
The DNA here is from genome assembly GCA_030867875.1 of Actinernus sp. WN-2022. NCBI lineage: Eukaryota > Metazoa > Cnidaria > Anthozoa > Actiniaria > Actinernidae > Actinernus > Actinernus sp. WN-2022. Next base: position 26,281,984 of record JAOWCC010000577.1, read on the forward strand.
TACATTAATGACTTTGCCAAATTGTGTTGACACGGCCGATGACACCAACGTCACGTTTTGTGGATCAAATATTAACAATGTTGTAACCCTGAGAGCGAATAACGAATTACTAAAGATAAACAATTGGCTCAAAGCAAATAAACTCCACGTAAACGTGGTTAAAATGGAATTCATGCTGACTGGCTCGCGACAGCGTTAATTTATCGAATTTGGGCGAGGAACCCGTAATAAAAATTGGAGATAAAAACATAAAACTGGGTCAGCAAAAGCAAAACAATATGGGTGGTTGTTGACGAGAATCTAAGTTGGTTTGATCATATAGACCGAACAATGTAAAACAGTTGCAAGCACGGCAGATTTAACTACAACCTGAGGGGGGCGGATACCAAACTTTGCTTTCCCCTCCCTAAAACTGAATTCATGAAAAAGAGCCTCTCCTACTGTAGGGTTTTCCAAGAGTCTTAACTAGAGTATTAAAACTACCAGGCACTGTGAGTCTTCGAGTCCATTTATATATTCCATGCCACTCCCTTTCCTCCTACAGAATATCCTATTACACTGATGTCGTTATGCTAGGTAACCACACATCTCCCCTCGTTGACGACAAGACATATTACTATAAATGAATTAAGAAGCTATTAGCTATTAGAATTAAGAATTTAGACGAAAGCTGAAAAAAGCTCTTTTTGACATTCTCAAAACAGAAGACGCCTATATTGATACGCTTGCTATAATGTCCAATCTAAAAGCACTAACTTTTAAAAGATGATTTTGTTTCTCACAATATCGATATATATGTATATATACATATACATACTTTCATACCGTCGTTACTTATAATCTTGATAGCATTTATTTTGTCCTAAGTTCCCTCTCCTCCTCATGATAATTATGTAAATGTGCATATTTTCGTTTTTTATATAAGACTAGGCCCGCCTAGATTAGCGCCTAGCTACCTGCGGCCAGCCACATTTGTAAATACAACATCTTAATTTAAATAAAAAAACTGTCTAAAAAAAACTGTCTAGAAGCTAATGTCATAATAACAAAACATCAATATATATAGTTAGTATAAAGTTCAAAGTTCTAAAGATCAAGTCTCTTGGGTGGGACCACTATTCGGCCCGACCTTGTGGTAGTAGGAACAGAACTTGTAGTACAGCTTGGAGATGCATCAGGAGTCGAATACTCCTCATCTAAGCTTGGTTGTTGATACACATTAGATGGGGTGAAACTTGAGGTGTCATTTGGGTTTGCCACAAGGTGTCTCCTGTTTCTTCTGATCCCACTAGGTGTGCCTTCCGTCCTAACAATGTATGATCGAGGCTCATCAGCTTTCTTGACTACCATCTCTGCTTTCCTTTGATCCGTCAGCCATACTTTAGTCCCAGACTGGAGTTCAGGAAGATTCTTTGCTCTGTGATAGTTGTTGAAGTTCTGACTCTGTTGCTTCTTGTATACTTCCTCCTTTGCCTGAAGGTCCACGAGGTCTGGCCATGATGGTTCTAGTTGGTCAGGAGTAACAGGCAAGGTAGTCCTAAGCTTCCTCTCCATCAATAGTTGGGCGGGACTTACCCCATTATGTAGAGGGGTGGTTCTGTAGGACAGCATTGCTAAGTAAGGATCCTCAGATTTCTTTAGTAAATTCTTTACCGTTTGTACTGCCCGTTCGGCTTCTCCATTGCTTTGCGGGAACCGCGGACTACTCGTCAAATGGCCATTCTCCTTGGCTAAACTCATTTAGCTTTTGGCAAACTTCATCTTTATCCTGGTATGAGCGTATCTGTTGTAGCCTCTTTTCTGTAGCTGGCAAGCTTTCGATTACTGGCGATACATACAGATTGAGATCCTCTGTGAGTTGATGGTCTTGTTTGGTTAAGGGACCAGATAGTGGAGCTCTAGAGAGTGTGTCGGCAGTGACGAGGTCTTTCCCCGGGATGTGTCTTATGGTGTACGAGTAGCGCATCAATCTCATCCTGAATCGTTGAATCCTTGGTGGCTTTGAACCTAGTAGTGGGACGAGCGGTTTGTGGTCTGTCTCAATAAAGATGTCTTTGCCAATGATATAGTTGCTGAACTTTTCACAGGCCCATGTTGTAGCTAGCGCTTCTTTCTCTATTTGAGCATATCTTTGCTCAGAGCTTGTCATGGAACGTGATGCATATGCTACTGGTTTCATAGTTCCATCAGACTGTTTCTGCATGAGTACTGCGCCAAGTCCATAAGATGATGCATCCCCGGGGGGGGGGGGGGTACTCCTGTTTGTGACGTATTATGTATGTGCCGCCCGGGTGGGTCAGGGTTTTGAGTTCAGTTTGGGCAGGTAGGGTCAGGGTTTTGACCTGATTTGGGCAGATCAGGGTCAGGATTTGAGTATATTTTGGGTGCAGTCAGGGTCGGGGTTCAGTTGCCGCATTTTTATCGCCTGCCCACATGCAAGCACTGAGGTTCGTATACATCGTGATGCCGCTAATTCGTACTTCAGTACTTATCTATGTACTTCATCTGCTGATTTGTTTACCCAATGCTACGTCCCGACTTGAAATGTTCCGTATTTTGCATGCAATCCTGGTACGCGGTATACCGGCCGGGATATATATCCGACCGTGTTTTTAAAGCAATTTAAAGAAGGGGCAATCAGGTTGTTTTTTTCCCAAAAGGGGGCAATCAGGGTTTTGGAGCTCGGATTGGGTCAAACAGGGTCAGGGTTTGAGCCTCTTGGCCTCACATACATACCCATTTTTCATGTAAGTACCCCCCCCCCCCCCCCCCCCCCCCCGGGGATGCATCATCGCTTACACTGGTGGGTGCTGGCATCTCTTTTATGGCTTCAACTTTCTCAGGATCAGACATAATTCCATTCCCATTTATGATGTAACCAGCAAACTTTACTTCGGGCTTCGAGAAGCCACCGGCTTGTCTGCATTGAGTGTTATTCCTGCACCTTCAAGACGTTGTAGAGTCACATGTAGTCGTGACTCGTGCTCTTCCTGGGTTTTTCCATGGATGAGTATGTCGTCAATCAGTGAAACAATTCCCTCGACACCCTCAAGTACATGTTGCATTTTCATCTCAAAATGTTCTGGAGCTGTCTTGATGCCGAAAGGCATATATTCGATTGAAGCAATATCTCTCAAAGGGAGTGATGAAGGTAGTCAACAACCTGGCGTCAGGTGTCAGTTTCTGTTGTCAGAATCCAGAATTAGCATCAACTTTGCTAAAGAATTTGGAGTCCCCAATCTGTCCAAGGAGATCATCGATTTTCGGTAAAGGGTAGGGCTCCCTTAAAACGTTGTCGTTCAGCTTTGTGAGATCAACACAAATTCTTACTCTGCCGTAGGTTTTGGGACAACAACCATCCCTGAGGACCACTCCGTTGGGACGCCTTCCTTTGTAATAACTTCTAGGCTTTCCATTCGAGCTAATTCCTCCTTAACTTTCTCCATAAGTGGTAAGGCAACACGTCGTGGCGTAGTTAGAGCGAACGGTTTAGCTCCATTGTGCCTAGACCGCTGAACAATTTGGGGTATTTTTCCTTTATTTCCTCTCCGTATGTCACGCTTCCGGTTTGCGTGACATTGTTGATCTTTTTGAGAAGATCGAATTTCTCTATTGCTGGCCGTCCAAGAAGCGGTTCCTTGAGGTTCTTCACGACATACACTTCATCTTTTATCGTTGTCTTGTTGCTTTCAAGCATTGTCATCAAACGTCCTACGACGTTCAATTCGGTTTGTCCCAGTCCAAAGAGTTTTTTCGTTGTTATTCAACCGCTTTGATTGTAAACAGATGTCGGAATGACTGTCACGTCCGCTCCCGTGTCAATTTTAAACTCCACCATTGTTTGTCCAATCTTTACCAAGAGTTTCCACTTCTGATTGGAGTCATCGTACCCTGCGAGCAGAGGTTTCTCATCTCTTTGCCTTTCCTGTCGCCGATAGAAACCTCTGCCACGAAACGATTGCTTTTCGCGTTGAGCATGCGCCACGGTATCTGGATTTCCATTGGCCGAGAAAAACGAGACGGTAAACATTGTAAATTCATTGTAGATTTCAGATTGTTCATTTCCTATTGTTGGCGAAGTGGAGAAAATAAAATATATTTCCTTCTTCGATGGTATAAATCAAAGCTTTCTTTAGGATAAATTAAGGTAATTTATTGAACGGTAATTTCGAGGTCTTCTGAGCAGTTCGGCAAAATAATAAGAAGACAAAGCCGGAGTTTAAAGCCCTTTCGTATTAATCGTCGGCGAAACAAAAACTGCGCGATGACATAAATAACGGCTGCGAAGGATACTGTGGGCTTTTGCAGAACCAGCGAAGATCGCCAAAAAGTCATGCCCGAGCGATAACAAACAGGTAAAACCGGTTTGTAACTGGTTTAGATATCACGTGGCGTTTCTCGCCGGACATTCCTGGCGTCTGTGGAATTTTCCACCACAGTTAAAGCATTTCTTCTCCGTATCTAGTGTTGTACCTGGTTTCGGTTTTCTCCTTGTTGGATTGTCCCGTTTTACAAAGGAGATCTTAGCTTCTTCATTGTCCCCTTTCAAGATTTATTGATGTTCCTTGATCATTTCAGATGCCTTTACCTGCTTGATAGCCTTATCGAGATCGAGTTTCTCGTCTAACTTGCATTAATTTACGTGAAAGGTCATTATTGCGAATTCCAACTACAATCCGATCGCGGATCAGTTCGTTTGTTAGTTCTCCAAAGTTGCAGGTCTGGGCCAATTTAAACAAGTCATCAATGAAATCGATCACTGGCTCATTCTCTCGTTGTACTCTCCGGTTGAATCGCGCCCTCTCGAAGATCGTGTTTGTTCTTCCAATGAAATGCTGATTGAATCGCTCCACAATCTTCTTAAAGGTCCACTCGTCCTCGTCAGTCGTAGGAACGTGGAAACTTTCCAGTGTTTCGTGGGCATATCCACCAATCGCATAAACAAGAGCGTTGATTTGTACGGTGGCAGACTTCGATACAAGATCTGATGCGATGCTGTAGCAACAAAAGCGGTCGATCCATTTTTTTCCAATCCTCTGGTTTCTTCGAATCTAGCTTTTCGGGAATCGGTATTTGTGAAGTCATTTCGCTATCCTAAATAGTACGAACCACTTCTGACACCATGTAGGGTTTTCCAAGAGTCATAACTAGAGTATTAAAACTACCAGGCACTGTGAGTCTTCGAGTCCATTTATATATTCCATGCCACTCCCTTTCCTCCTACAGAATATCCTATTACACTGATGTCGTTATGCTAGGTAACCACACACCTACAACGGAGCAAATTAAACCTCTGCCGGAACGAGCTTCCAACTGAGTTACGTGAGGTGAAGTCTTTAGTTTTGTTTAAGAATAAAATTGAGACTGCCTCTCTCCTTAATGATTTTAGATTTTATAAGCGTTATTAGATTTATTATAAATACCGTAGTTTTCTTGAGTTGTTACGAAGTTCATTGAAGTTTAGGTAATACAATAGCCTGATATCTTTAATGAGCGCATTAAAGAATTAAATATTTGTTTAAAGTCTTATTGTAATTTTGCATTTATCTATTATAGTCATGGACTCTATCTAAATCAGTATCACACTGTTAGAAACTCCGTATAATAAATTGATTGATTGATGGTCGAACCTCCATTAAGGGACACCCTCGGGAGAAGGAAAAGTGTCCCTTAATGGAGGTGTTGCCTTAAAGGACGTTCGACCATTTTCATTAATAATTAACTACATAAACAATAATGCATGTCTTCTTGCCTTGAAATGTTGCCTTTTATTTGAAAAATTAAATGGTGCATGACATAAAATCAGTGTTAGAAACAGTAACCTCGGACTCTTAGCTTGAGTTTGTACAAGCCACCAGTTCTACACAACAGGCGCTCTGTTGCATATATAGAAACATACTAGAAACCTACAGTAGGTCTTTGGCAGGAAAAATATATTACTGGGTGATAAAAATGCCAGGGCTATCGTGTGACTGAAGCCTGTTGAGCTGTGGTGTGTTTTCTCAAAAGTTGTCCCGATTTATTTTCATTTTCTCTCGACATATCAACGATTTCCCGGTAAATTCCCTGATTGATGTTCTCCCCGGTAAAGTTTAAACACTGTAATCAGATAATGTAATTGTAAATGCTAATTGGTGTTTTGGACCGGCTGCTTGACTTTATTCGATGGCCAATAGAAGAACATTATTTTCTGCTCACCATCTTGATAACAGGAGATATCTTGCTCTTTGGAAACTGGTAGCGATTATCTCCGCCCCATGCTATCAAACTATATACACTCACACTGACAGAGTCCAATCTCCTACACGACTCCAGTGCAGTGACTCGTGTATAAGTCGTCAACTTAGCATGCATGATCATCAAGTTACAAAACATATTTTGTGGGTTAAACTCGATGTTTTAGTAAATTTTACGTCAAAACACAAGACTAATAAGGAGCACTGAAGGAACTGTAGTACAAATACAAACAAGACGATCAGAATTAGCCTGATGTACAGCGTACGACAAAGCACTCGCGAATTTGCGTAAAACGCTCTCCTCCAGATGCCAAGCTGTGTGGCCAAGCTACAAGCCTGCGAAGAACATAAACCCGTCAAACCGTCAAATAATTGCTTATAAATAAATGTTGGAGAATACAAACAGCCAAGCATATATAAACCTACACAGTAATTATAGTCGTTTTTTTATATTTTATGTACTAATATATTCAATTTGGAATTTGGAATGGACTTTAACTTGATATCGTACTAGAAACAAAATTGATTTCAACTGAAATAGTGGAAATACATAGAAATCTGCATTTGCAACTGTACTCTAATCCTTTGAAGTCGCTATATTCATGATTAGAGAACTCTCATTTATTATCAGATGGATTGAAACTAAACTTGAAAATAGAACAAGTTAACAATTGTCAGCAGCTGTTTCTGACTGTGTCTTATGTTTTGGGAAGAGTACGTTTCATGCTAAGGAAACTGCATTTATATGTTTACTATGCAATGTAATCCCATCCTTCTTTCCTGTCATATAAAAGAGGTCAAGGACTAGAGATGCAGCATTTTTTTCTTTCAATTTCAATGTTAATGCTAATTACACTGAATGAATGAGCAGGTTTATACTTCCGATACAGAATCATGTTCCTTGCTGCTTTTGCTCAAACTTGTTTTGTATATTATATATACCATTAGGTATATATTATATTAGGAATAAGATTATAAATTGTTAGCTAACAATATGTAAATCATAAATAACCTACACTCCATGTCCTGCCAATTCTTGGTAATCTGAAAGATAAATAATTTTGTGAAATCGTCTTTCACTGGCAATGTATTCTCAATATATTAAATAAATAAGTTGGTAAATTAGACTTATAATATGATATTCCAGGTCCCGGTTATTTGAAATTATAGATCAAACATAGAGCTCCTATTAAAGGGCAAGTGAGCTATTTCGTGTTGTGTTATTGTGGACGTTGTTGGCAGAGCCTAGATATTTGTGTATGGTGTGACGAGATTAGTTTCGTTGAATGCCTGTTAAAGGTAACATACAGAGAGCGTCAGCCTTGCAGTCTTCATATATATGTCAGGGCAATATGTTCTGTCTGTTTTCAATTCTACAAAAATCCCACAATATTTGTTTGCAAACCCAGCAAGACAGAAATATAGGAAGCGGTTATCTTCAACTGGCCGAAACCGAAAATGCTTATAATTATTTCTAGTCGCTATTAATATGTTATTAAAGGTCAAATCGGGAACATGTGAGATTACCGTAAAATCCCGGTTATAAGCCCTCCGGTTAATAGCCCACCTGTCTGCTAACGTAAATGTCCTTCCGGTTATTAGCCCCCCGGTTATAAGCCCATCTCATGTTATGCCGTTTATGACCCCACTGTTATCGTTACACCATTTTTCCATTTTTCATAAAATCATTTCCTCTGAATCTCAAACACTTTTTTCCTGCCGGTTATAAGCCCCCCCCCCCCCCCCCCCCTCCCCCCCTCCCTCCAGGAGATATAAGCTCCCCCGGATGAGTATAAGCCCAGGGCTTATAACCGGGATTTTACGTGACTAGCCGATAAACTGCTGATCACTGAATTTCAAGTGAGATGGAAAAATCAATCGAAATTAGCTGGAAACAGGACTTTACTTTCGAAATAAATTCACAAATGAAATCAAGCCCAATTCTAGTTCTTACACATGCAACAGTCTGTCATTCAGTAGTAGAACTACTTGAAATAATTTTACTTATGCACCGGCGATATATGCGAATATATGTTGGCCTGGAAAAGCGTACGTTTTCTCCGAAAATAACCGGAATCTTATTTTCAAAATCATAAACATAATTTCTATAATGTCAAGCGATTTCAATTGGTGTGCTTGTAGTAAATTAGATAGCCCAGCCGTCCGCTAGCAACATTTCAACTTGGTAAACGGATCAGTGTTCAGCTCAGCGGCAAAGCTTTCACAGCAGCAAATACTAGATGGAATCCGAAACAGTGTGTCAAGCAGTTCGAATTAGTGTGGCAAGATAGACACAGAGACAGCAGAGAAACTTCACAGCAGTAAATTATAAGTCATTTCGGAATGTTTACCTTAGAAATCGACATAGCTACAGCTTGGACAGTCACAGCTACCAATTGCAAAGACGACTGTCAATTCGTCATTCCCGAGTGAACGGGACTGATATCGATGTTGAGGCCAACAACTCTTCTGTAAACATTGATTGTACTGAATCCCAATACATGTAGGTCGACTGTGAGAATTTATTATCTTAAATGTTATTTTGTGAACCATCTAAATATTTCGTATACAGTTCTGCACATGCTCACCAGGAGTTCCGATCTAACATACATCATTCGAATTTGAGCCGCCTGCCATTCGAAATGAGGGAGATATGGGCATACACTAAAATTGAAGTGAATCGGGATCAATCACGGTTTCTGGGAAACCCCCACCCCCTCCCCCACACTTCACCATAACCTTTAATGGTTAATCATTAATAAAACGATGCATATCCAAGGGAGGGGTGGGTGGGTAGTTTCCCAGAAACCGGGATTGCATGAGCCGTGAATCGTGGGGACCCAGTACCATGCCTATCCAAGATCCGAAGTGTTGCAGTACTGTAGCATTCAGCCAAAAGGAATATTGACCCTGCAATTCAGTGGTTTTTACGTAAGTTCAACGTGGGCCTGTACGATACCCTGTGTGTATTTAATGCTGCAATAATCATGTGTCCGGCAGCTATATCCAACTGCTAAGGCCTACAGCAGCGAGTATGCAAGCTCTAGGAGTCTTTCCGTTTTTGGACAATGACGCAGTAATCAATGCGTTAATTGTAGAACTGCCGAACTATATTGCTGCCGTCCAGGACGTCGTAGTGGCTTGTGAAGATGAGAAAGTGAAGTGGTGGCACCGCCAGTTACAACAACTACCACATTGGTCCTCTGCGGTGAAGAAAGTCTCAGTTGTTCAGCCTTCTTCTGCTGCAGCAGAAAGGGTGTATTTAATACTTGCCTCGTCTTTTAACGATATGCAGGACCGTGCGCAGTTGACTATTTACAAGCTAGTGTGATGCTGCCCTTTGTCCAAGCGCTATCTATATATCACCATTGGTAATTAAACCAGTTAATTGTTACACAAGGGTTGTCAAGGTGTTATACTCGTAGTTACGTACATTTCGTTTTCACTGTTCTTCACACTAGGCACGTAAAACAGCTACCACTGAATCCTTCCCTTCCCAAACCCCATCTTCACTCTCTCCTGAACGGGAACCCCATTCACGTTAACTGAGATTTAAATAAACATGGAGCAACATCCATCTACTAAACTCTCATGCTTCTTCAAACTCCCACAAAGGTCATGCTCCTTTTCACGAGCTGATTATCGCAAGGCAATAAAGCGAAAGTCAATTATATTTCGGAAAAAGGCAGTGGTATTACAAACTAAACCACAAAGAAAACATGATTAATGTACCAAAAAACAGCAAGGATGGGATCTACGATCAGGAGAAAACAACTTCCAACGCCCGAAAACGGAAAGTCCAGAGGCGGCTCAAATAGTGAGGTAGCCCATGCGAGTTGCTTGCCCTGATTTGAGACTGAATTTTTTCCTAATAACCATAGCCGGACCGGCAAGCATACTTCTCTTGAACAAGCCACACAAGTATAATACTGATTTCTTTTATACCCAAATATGCATTATATTTTAGACGCACAGGCATAATTCTCCTGGCCACAGAAGCATTATATGAGAGACAGGCATTCTTTTAGCCACACGGGGATAATATTTTCTTAGCCACAGGCATTATTCTAGCCGCACAGGCATTCTTCTAACCGCCTATGCACAGTTCTTTTTGGCCATACAGGCATTCTTTTAGACGCACAAAAGTATAAAAAAAATTATAACTTAAGGAATCACGCATTCTTATGTCGGCGCGCATGCATGAGTCACACTGAGCTATATAATAAAATAATATATATAATTCTACTAGCCAAAACTAAGCTACAAATTGGCGTTGCAGAGATCTACCTTACAATTAATAATGGCTGTTCTAGCAGCGGACATGCAGTACGTTTGAGACCAGGGAAACTTTTCCCAGATCAACCCGCCATCGTACCGTAATATAGAAAACCACGTGGCAATCGCAAAGAAGCTTAAAGTGCCCCTCAACCCCAACATTTATATTATTTTTCGAGAAGATGAGGTAATTTTGAGTAATTCTGCGAAACAAATTTGAATAGAGGGAATCGGCTAACTCTGTTGCCACCCAATTGAGATCATGTGACGTCACAGATGCTACTCTGGGGAATTATTCCTTTTTCATTTTAATCATAATGCAGTCATGTCTATCTGAATAAAATAAATTTTCAAAGTGTCAATTCTCCAGAGTATAAACGTCTGTTTACCTCACATTTAGCCGATTCCCTCAATTCGCATTAATCCTTGATTTTTTTATGAGCGTTTAAACTGAGACGGCTAAATCCCGTGTGCAGTGGCGCACGTCCTAATTAAAATAGCCGCGGGGAGTTATGGGTCTCATGACGTAAGTGAAGTTTGTTTCAGTCGTCAAAATTTACAAAGAGAAGTCGGAGTAGTTAGAAGTAGCTGAATTTCGGGGGTTTTAGACACTATTTAAAGCATTTTCCACAGAGACCTTATGTTTACTAACTTCTACTTCACTACGTCACTCGTCCCCCGGTTTTTTTTTTCACTCATAAAAAAATCAAGGATTAACGCAAATTCAAAATTACCTTCTCTTTTCGAAAATAAAATTTTAAAAATTGGGATTGAGGGACACTTTATTGTAAACTGCAGCAACTGAAGAGTGAAAAATCCGCACAACAACGGAACTGCGAGATGAACAGCATAAACCACCGAGCATAATATACAAAATAACTATATCCGAATACAAACTAATAGGAGCTCTCACAACGCCCTCGTAAACTAACGATCACATGTTATGCCAATTACGCTACCTCATTACTGTCGTCTTAAATGGAATAGCTACATAACTTACCTAACTAAAAAGTTAAAAAGAAGCATTGGCTTGCTTTCCAAAATTCGATCGTTACTTCGTTTATTTAAATACCCTCACTAATCTGTATTATACACTTCCTTAAACCGCTAACTGTTTTGCAAAAACGTGCTTTGCGCATTAAAATGTTCTCATCATTTACTGATCACTCTAGTCCTCTCTTAAAGTTAATTGGCTGATCTCAGTAGTGTTTCTTCGTACTGCAGTTGCTTTGTATAAATTCCATAAAATTTCGTCTATTACCATCTGCTTTTAATGACTTTTTCATACAAGTCAACAAAGTACATATCTATAATACAAAAAAGTATGGAGTAACTCTATTGACGAGTCTGTCAAATCGTCCTCTAGCTCTAAAGCTTGCTTAATACGGACTTCATTGATAGTTATTAACCGCCTACATGATACAGTACTTAATTCTACTGGCCCTAAGTTAATTTAATTAACTCATTTTCAAATATTGGAATCAAGTCTAAATAGCTTGATTGTACCAATCTATTTTCTTTTTGCTTCGTCCTTTCTTTCTTACTTTACCTATACTTGAAGTTAAACATTTAGGTTTAGTGTATGTTTGTGTGTGTGGATTGCATGTGAAAGTACCACATTTTCAATCCTTAAACAACCCATTACCTCAAAATTATCAGCCACAGATCCTCAAATTCAAAAAGATACTCGGCGTATTGATCCTGTCTCAACTACGGACGTTTGCCAATTCTAGCCTCAGCGGGGAAGGCTATCAACAATTCGGAATCCAGCCTACCCCCCACACAACGAAACTAAAAAAAAATTGACAGTTGATTATAACGGATTCAAAAAGTCGTGTCGTTGAACGGCGTCTATGATTGGTTCGTGAATACAATCGAATACAATAGTTTCGTTGTGTGGGGAATAGGCTGGATTCCGAATTGTTGATAGCCTAGAATTGGCAAACGTCCGTTGTTAACAGGATCGACACGCCGAGTATCTTCTTGAATTTGAGCACACAAAAAAATATTTTTTCACAAATCTGAGAATATGATGTTAGATACATAATAGAATTAAGGATATCACCCTCTAACAAATTAAATTTCGTCAGATGTACTAGCTCAAAATATATGTAAGCTTATATTGTACTCCATCGCCGCCAAAATTGTTAACAATATAATAGATCATCACTTCACACTTTAATTTATACTGAAGTGATTACGATAAAATTGTTCTCCCAGCGTATAGCAATTTTGCTAGTCGAGTCGGGGTAACAAAAATATTAATGAATAATGAAAACTGAAAAATAATTACAATAATAAGGCTATAATAATACACACAGAACTATCTTTGATGTAAGCAAAATAGAGACATTAAATCTAGCATGCGAACGTTGCCGTTAACACGTTAAATTCGCCTTCGCTTCATCGAATAAGTAAAAAATACATCATCTTGTAAACACGAAAATTGCGATTTCATTCTAGTATAGGCGCAGCCCTTTCTCATATTTCCCAGATTCTGCGGCATGGCATCGGATTTTAGTGATGTGTACCGCTTCCAGCATGGGCGTTGAAATGTCCCGCATATTCGTTCCGCGTATCCAGCTCACATCTTTATTTATAATAGCCTTATTTTGTATATCGTTTTTGTTTCTCTCCCGCATTTCGGGTCCTTCTTCGTGTACCAGAACACGATGATTTAGAACAATGAAGTCAAAAACTCATAACAATGAACTACAGCAAAACAATATCTGAAATACAAAGAACCCTAACCACAGAATACAATCATGATACGTTCTGGTACACGAAGGAGGAGCCCGCATTTCCTTTTTGGTAGGGGGTTACAAAGCTTTAAAGTAAAATAACATTATCTTCAACTTCCACGTTCATTTCAACTGATTCTTCAATGCTGCCAAGTATGATTGTACAGTTATGTATTTTAAAGCACGAAAACTTTGGGGGTTACGGTTTAATAGGTTAATAAATAACTGAGCCATATGGCTTCTTTGAAAACAACTGGACGTGAAAACTCGTTTTTTGGGTAGAAGACTGGAACCAGGTATGACCCAGTCCCCTCGAAACACGTGTACAAGATGGCGGACGACTAATCAACAACAACAATCACAAATGGCAGGAGCCATTACTTCCTGACACAACAAAATATTGTGTCAACTGAAAAGTATTCTACTTCTACTTACTTAAAATTGATCATACTAACAAGGGTGATACAGAGCTATCTGCATTGTGGATCACTCACTCATTTTACCAGCAAAAAATCGGCATAACTTCGATGCAGTAGATCAAAGTATTGAAATAACAAAATGCATGCAAAGTGGACGGCGTGCAAAGTTGGGATAATTTTGATAAGAATGTTCACACAGAAAGTTTCATCTGAACGAAGCCTTGAGGGTTATGCTAGACTTGAGTGAAGACAACAAAATTGACAGACATACATGTACTGGAATGTGGACAAAGCCATGATTAGGGCTGTCCACATTATGCTCAATGTTTCACACCATTATGCTTATTCTTTATGCTCAACAAATGTCACTATTATGCTCAAATAGCATCACTATTATGCTCAATTATGCTTAACAAATATAAAGGAAATAAACCACGAGACCAAGGTAGACTGGTTAATTTAAATCACAAGTCATTTAATGCTTGTTGTATTATATTGTAGCATTAGGGGGCCTCGAGGTAATCCTACATTGCACTTGCTTGATTGTCCTTAAATGAGTTCTCCAACAATGAAAATACTCTCTCAGAAGCAGCAGACGAGGGCGCCCAGTTAGGGATCTGTCGCTCATGATTTTTCCTGGAGGCCTGGTCTTTAAAATGTGGCCAGTGTTTCCTGTGGGAATCCTGTGGTTTTGGCAAAGTTTTTTATAAAAGAAAGGCTGATTCAAAATTCGAGGAAACTTTGCACTATTATTCTAGCATTATGCTCGATTCTTTTGCCTCACTATTATGCTCAAAATTATGCCGGCATAATGTGGACAGCCCTAGCCATGATGTCAACATTCTTTTAGTAGAAGCACAGGCAGCCCAGACTCGACATATATTTCCCGCTTTTTGGGTTACATGTGGTATGTTTCATAAGCAGCTATAAGCGATCTCGGAAGAGTTTACATAATTGCTCCTTGTGAATTCTCTTTTCCGATTCCTACGAAATAAATCTTCAATAATAAAAGGTTGATACTTAATGAAGTATTGTGAGTGGTTTTGGGGTGATTTGGGGACTTCTAAAGCAGTTTATTAGGCCTCGAGGTTTTGACGGTTGGCCGCGTGTCTACTTCAAAGACACAAATATACACAAGGTATGCAGCTTCAAGGCGCTTTTCATCGATGTGATCTCACTCGCCGCCGAAATTCGACAAGAAATTCAAATCGATTTCGCCTCTGCTTTCGGCACACAAATCCACAGATGTGTAAACACTTCTTATCTATGTTTCAGGCCAAACGACGTGAAAACGGCTTGGGAAAAAAAATCCGAATTCAAAATATTTCTATCGGTACACGATCTGCAGATTGATCGGTCCACAAATCAGCGGTAGACATCGCAGGCGGTGCTTTCAAGATGCAGTTGTCATGCCCACGCATGAGCTCAAACTCAAAGTAAACAAACTCTACTCATGAGAACATGTGATTGTCTTTTTCAGTATATTTCTTAGGTCATATTATAAACAAAAATAGCATGATTTGTACGTGATATTTATCACTTGCTGTATTTATGCGGTGCTTTCAAGATGCAGTTGCCATGCCTACGCATCTTGAAAGTACCGCCTGCGATGTCTACCGCTGATTTGTGGACCGATCAATCTGCAGATCGTGTACCGATAGAAATATTTTAAATTCGGAATTTATTTTCCAAGCCGTTTTCACGTCGTTTGGCCTGAAACGTGGATGAGAAGTGCTTACACATCTCTGGATTTGTGTGCCGAAAGCAGAGGCGAAATCGATTTGAATTTCTTGGCGAATTTCGGCGGCGAGTGAGGTCACATTGATGAATTAAAAGCGCCTCGAAGCACAGGTAGCCCAAGCTTGGGATCTGTATAACATTAACAGCATTTGTATGGGATTTTTTAGTTTTCCATGTACAACGTAAATCTTGAATAAAACTCGACAAAAACCTATAGTGTCTTCTTGAGTTCCTTAACTATCTCTGTGAGGGAAAATTTTGCTAAAAGTCGCTGTAACATGGCACAGAGATAGTTAAGGAACTCAAGAAGACACTGTATAGGTTTTTGTCGAGTTTTATTCAAGATTTACGTTGTACAGGGAAAACTAAAAAATCCCATACAAATGCTGTTAATGTTATACAGATCCCAAGCTTGGGCTACCTGTGCTCGAAGCTGCATACCTTGTGTATATTTGTGTCTTTGAAGTAGACACGCGGTCAACCGTCAAAACCTCGAGGCCTAATAAACTGCTTTACAAGTCCCCAAATCACCCCAAAACCACTCACAAAACTTCATTAAGTATCAATCTTTTATTATTGAAGATTTATTTCGTAGGAATCGGAAAAGAGAATTCACAAGGAGCAATTATGTAAACTCTTCCGAGATCGCTTATGAAACATACCACAGGTAACCCAAAAAGCGGGAAATATATGTCGAGTCTGGGCTGCCTGTGGTATTATATTAAAATGAGTCCAGAAAACCACAAAAATTAAATGGCCCAAATATTTCTAACCTGTTTCTGTTTCTACTAATAATGATGTAACTCATGATTGAAATACCAAGCTCAAGTTACGAAAATATAAGGGTTTGTATGGGAGCGTAGCGAACTCCGTTTACTAGATAGATCGTTTATTACAAATATTTCTCACTTACAGCAAAAACTGAGAAATATTTGTAACTAGCCAGAAATACTGTAAAATATTTGAATAAAATGACTTACCTTGCCACTGTGATGTCTTCTGTCGTGTTTCTCTCATTGTTGGGTGGTTTGAAGCTGATTTCAGCCGGGTTTTTTTTTCGGAGCCCCTTCTCTCTAAATAGAGAGAAGGCTGCACACTCGATTTGAGAACGCTCGACATCCAGAGCGATAAATCCCACTTCAAAAGCATTCAGAGTTCACAAAACCTCTACGAATTCCCAGCCCAAAGGTTGTTCCTTCCATAGAATGCCCCTGTTAATCCATTCCTGTATTATCAAGCACACACGACTACATTTTCTTTCTCGAACTCCGTCCATTTGAACTCCTAACCGCCGTGGGATTTATCGCTCTGGATGTCGAGCGTTCTCAAATCGAGTGTGCAGCCTTCTCTCTTTTTAGAGAGAAGGGGCTCCGAAAAAAAACACCGGCTGAGATCAGCTTAAACCCACCCAACAATGAGAGAAACACGACAGAAGACATCACAGTGGCAAGGTAAGTCATTTTATTCAAATATTTTACAGTATTTCTGGCTAGTAAACGGAGTTCGCTACGCTCACATACAAACCCTTATATTTTCGTAACTTGAGCTTGGGCTGCCTGTGGGATGGCAGGTAAAAAATATTAAGTTTTGAAATTGTGCCATTTTTGGTAGTGTTTTCAACTTTGCCAGTAATTGCACAAAACTAGTGCCAGGCTTCTCTCTACCCATTACCTCTATGCTGCAATCTCACATGTGTTGTGAAAGAGGGTTAGTAGTAGAAAGATACCATGCCATTGTTAAGTCCATGAGTTTTCTGTATTTATTTTAGTGAGGCATTAGACTTACCCTCCAGATGACAGTATTTTTGATGGTCCTGAGGCAAAATATGGGACCCCCCTGAATTATTTGAAAAAAGACTGGCAAACCAAGTCAAACCACATTTTGGAATAACTCATAAAGATCAACTTCTACAGCAAGTTCCATTGAAATCCGCTGACGCCCCATTTCCAACATCTGACACAAATGCTACGGTATTTTTAGCATCGTTTTGTGTCTTTCTTGCATCTCTTTTTAGCTACCAATTTCTCTCTCTTGCGCTTGATAAAGATGTAAATTGTTTCTTTGGAGCTGGTTCCATTTTGAATGCTTTCTTTCGACGAAAAATGGTTAGCTTTTGATGAAGATCTAGTCATCTTGGTAAACAACTGATTTCCCGCTGTTAGCTAGCCAGTGGCGCGCGCGACACATCATACCATCTCTGTCACGATGTGATTACGTGGCGGGCAACAATTGATGAATTGTTGCCCGCGCGGGAAACATTGGATTTTAATGACTGCCACGTCACCCTGAATCTGCCAATGAGAGCGTGCGTTGTGTCTGGAAAACTTATGGCTATGTAACAATGCCTCTTAATGGCTGGCCCCGAGGGGAACAGTGATTGTTTCCCGAGATCCTCGATGTTCCTCACTGATTCCCGAGGGGAAAGTCATTAACTGGTTTTACCAGAGGCAAAGTTGTGCAAGACCTAACAGCATCGCTACGGCCTTTTTAGTATCGTTTTGTGTCTTTCTTGCATCCTTTTTAGCTACCAATTTCTCTCGCGCGCGCTTGGTAAATATGTAAACTGTTTCTTTGGAGCTGGTTCCATTTTGAACGCTTTCTGTCGACGTAAAATGGTCAGCTTTTGATGATCTAGAGGTTTTGGTAAACAAATATTTCCTGCTTTTAGCTAGCCAGTGGCGCGCGCGACACATCATACCATCTCTGTCACGATGTGATCACGTGGCGGACAACAATTGATGAATTGTTGCCCGCGTGGGATACATTGGATTTTGATGACTGCCACGTCACCCTGCATGAATCAGCAAATGAGAGCGTGCGTTGTGTCTTAAAACTTATGGCTATGTAACAATCTGAACAATTAGATTTTGTGTGTGTGTTGCTAGTATCAGTATGTACGTGTTCTTTCCACGTGCTTTCTAGCTTATATTCTTCATATATATATTGACCAAAGTTTGTAAATCTCTTCTAAATTTGTACCAGGTAAAGCCGTATGGTTTTCTTAGACAACCTGTGCCGTTTAAAATGTTTGTAAATTAATTAATGTCAAGGAACGAATAAAGCTAATATGCAACGACTAATCCAGGTTTTAGTGAACTTTATCACTACGAAAAGGCCTCCTGAATAACCAAAAAGTTATATCACTTAAAAATGTGACTTTGGACAAACTAGTAATATAATCCAGCATGATCTAATTAACATATTAAACAAGAAATAAGTAATTTCCGATTCCGGTTCAGCTGAATGTCATTTTTGGTCTATAAACAGTAACTCTGTCTTGCTGGGTTTGAAACTGAATTTATTGTGTTTTTTTGGAGTGTAAAACAGACTGAATATAATCTCTACTGCTGGTGTCAACCTACATGTTTTGAACATGTATTTATATAATTTGCATATACATTCGTCGCACCAGTAAAAGTAGGAGTGGCATTTCTTTTCGCTGAGCTCGTTCCCTAAGTAAAGTAAAACCGTTTTACTTTAAGTTTTAATCAAATTACCGTTCCCGTTCTGCTTTAATTTAGCTTGTGGCCAGCAATTCTTAAAAAGAAAACAGCATCGAAGATGAGACTCAGACCTAATTGTTTCCAATTTACTGAAACATGTCTGTCGAGCAGCAGCACATGGACTGATACACACTACTGCGCGATGCGATGAATTCATTCAGTTAAACGAATACTGGATATAATTGTTTAGGTTGAAACCCAACTTGAGAGCTAGGGCTTTACGACTTTTTAATCAAAACATGCGCTCTATCGTGCATATTAAAAGTGACCACTAAAATGACTGGATATGTTATACCTCACCTAAGCTACTGAGGAAAAACATATTGCATATTTTGTTGACAGATTCGATTAAAGCTTTGTATAGAACCAGTACCTTAGATCCAGTGAATCCTTTCTTCTAATAATATAGCAAATAAGAGTGAATGGCTGGCGGTGGTGACTGGCGGTCTCAACTAATTCACAGTTTACATTATAACTAGCGTCCGGTATGAGCAATCAATATTATATTCTATCTTAAGATCGCAGCGATCGCAGGTTCTTTTGTTCTGCTATAAATTTAACGCTTCGATTCACACCGAACAAAAGAATCCTGCGATCCTTGCAATCATATGGAAACCGGGCTTTAGCTGCGGGCTCATTCAGTACCGTGGAATGTACTTTATATTCTCATATTGCCTTTGTACACTACATGTAGCGGATTACTTTGGTATATGGATCGAACACTTAAATCCAGATACCTGGTTCTGGAAATATTTGGGAAGGTCAAATTGAAGGCACTGAACATAACCACTGCTTAGAATATGATTAGTTTGGAGCACTTGAGTTTCTTGCGGGTTGAGAGCATTCTTGATGTCCGGCTGTCAAGCGTAATGATCGAATGCTCTTTACAGATCCGCCTCAGGTGTCAATTTTTAATGCACAAAAATAAGGATAAAACTACAAGTAATCATAGCTAGATTATCAAAGTGCGTTCGACTGATTTTTATAAGAGAAAGGACTGTGGTAACACAAAAGGCTGAAAGATTGCTGCAATGATTGGACGTTGTAAATAATCCTGATCAAAAATGCTTGTTGTTAATTAATGTATTTAGAGCCCCGGCCAACGGTCACTGAAATTTCGAATCCTACTAAATTGCTTTAGAAGGCCCCAAATCGCCAAAAACCACTCACACAACTTCATTATTATTGAAGATTCATTTCGTAGGAATGGGAAAAGAGAATTCACACGAAGCAATTATATAAACTCTTCTGAGATCGTTACGAAACTAATCGATAAACCACAGGTAACCCAACAGACTAATAAGCGGGAAATATATATACGTCGAGTCTGGGAAGCCTGTGCTCATACAAACCTTTGTGCGAACTAACATATGTAGCAAAAAAGTGTACCATTTTTCCGCAAAGAAAAGTTTTGAATAGAAATATGCCTTCCAATTTGTGCATTGTACAGGACTGTAGCAATTTAACGAACCACAAAGCTGGCATTTCGCTACATTCAAGTCTTCTAGTTGAGTACCGTACGAGCAGCCGCGCGTGTGATATTAAATCAGTGAATAAGTTTTGTAATTTTCTTCAAGCCTCAAGGATGGTTTGTGTATGTTTTGGTCGTTTTGAGGACAGAAGCTTCTCCAGAATTATTTGTGTCACATGGAATAGCCGGTAAGATCGTACCAGAGTCCACTATAACAGTTCGGAAGAAGGCCAAAAGACAGAATGTCATAAATTAACCGACAAATAGGCTGAGAACATAGTTTGCTGAGAACATAGTTTGTCATATTGCCAGTGTTTCTTATAAACAGATAAACCTAGCGATGTTTAGTATGCCTTTCACTTTACTGTTTTTTTTCAAGACACTAAACCACAGAAGAAATGACCAATATTATTTCATGCACAAAACTTTGTTTGTGTCTCAAACAGCGACGGGTGTGCGCGAAGTTTGGTTCTGTTATCGCCACTGTTAAAGCTGCAGATCAGTCGGTTTCAATATATATACCTTTTTTCAGTCTCTAGTAAATTCTTATCACTCACGATTTGATGTTAGTCATTCCTAGGGTATTTTCCCTGGTTCGGCTTTCAGCTTGTGCTGTTATCTTGGCTACAGGAAGAACATAAAACGGCTTAGGTAATCATGCAAGTTTAAATGTAAATTATAAGTTTTTTATAGTGAAACACGAATTAGACTTATGTTTCCCGGCAATAGATTTTCCGGCGAATCTACATTCTAAAATAAAATGTAATTGCTATAAAATTAAATCGCTCTGTTGTCTAAAATGAAATCGTGAGTGATAAGAATTTACTAGAGACTGAAAAAGGTATTGAAACTGACTGATCTGCTGAGTGAGCTTTACAGTGGTCAGTAACAGAACCAAACTTCGCGCGCGCCCGTCGCTCTTTGAGACACAAACTGAAAGTACTGTGCATGAAATAATATTGGTAATTTCTTCTGTGGTTTAGTGTCTTGAAAAAAAGCAGTAAAGTGAAAGGCATACTAAACATCGCTAGGTTTATCTGTTTATAGGAAACATCAATATGACAAACTATATTCTCAGCAAACTATGTTCTCAGCTTATTTGTCGGTTAATTTATGACATTCTGTCAGTTGGTTCGGCTGTTTTGGCCTTCTTCCGAAATGTTATAGTGGACTCTGGTACGATCTTACCGGCTATTCCATGTGACACAAATAATTCTGGAGAAGCCGGCCTTCTGTCCTCAAAACGACCAAAACATACACAAACCATCCTTGAGGCTTGAAGAAAATTACAAACTTTATTTACTGATTATCACACGCCGGGCTGCTCGTACGGTACTCTGACTAGAACTGAAGGCTTGAATGTAGCGAAATCATCGCGTACAATTGCCCCTAAAATTAGGTCATGACCGTGTGGAAGACTGAGAACAAGCACACAACAACTCTATTGCTTTTCTCCGTTTTAGTAAACTGGTTTTGTCAACAAACTCAAATAAAATTTGTATATTTACTATTGAAACAGGGAAGGAACATTTTTCACGAGCGAGAGAACACTATATATCGCCAGTCCTCGGAAGCGCTCTTTGGCTGAGTTTTACCGTGTTTTTACTTGAAACTAGGTACGAAGCAGCTCGGTTTCTGTAGTAACGGGGGCCTAGCTACTATATTCTCCAATATGGCTGACTAAGAAAGCCTTCTGGCAAGAGAAAAACGCTCGCGAACTTGGGCAATTTGGGGTACTTATACAGTTCTGTCTCATACAAACGACCCCTACAGCGACCACAAAAAAACCTTGAGAAATCGCATGATACGTTTAATTTATTGGCAAACAAATACAAGTGTCTTGAATGGCTTTAGAAGTATATCAGATTTCCGATGTTAAGTATTTTATTGTGGACCTTCGTAAAGCACAACAAGCTGGTTTTCTTCGCGACGGACTCATTTCCATACAAGACGCGGCCCGATTGCGGGGCCGTATTCATGGCAAGAAAATCGCTAGATAGACCTACAGTACAGAGGTAAGGATTAAATTAAGTTGTGTTATTGTCGTAATGATTTTATTTTCCGATGTTAAGTTTTCTTCGATACGTGCTGTTATCTTGCCATACATGTACGTTTATGAAAGTACGGCTGCACGCGTGTTTACTGTAAAATTTCGGAGTTAATGAGCTTGAAACTTGAAATTTGACGCCAAGATATTATGCAAATTGGAAAATACACCGGAAATGACCTCCAATTTTACGCGATGTGCCAGCTTTGTGGTTTGTTAAATTGCTACAGTCCTGTACAATGCACAAACTGGAAGGCATATTTCTATTCAAAGGTTTTCTTTGCGGAAAAATGGTAAACTTTCTTGCTACATATGTTAGTTCGCGTGAAGGTTTGTATGAGAAAAGTAGCCCCACGTGTTGTTGCGTTGAGAGTTTGACGTCACGTACGCTCAAAGAACCGGTTTCGCGTAATGGCGAACGGTATTTTGACGGTAAACTCTCTTTAAATGTGTGGTCTAAGTTCCCCCTTTGCAAACTTTTTTCACTGATTTGGATATTTCTGCCACTGTTTGTCCTTGTGGAATACAAAAAAGTGGTAAAAGAAATAGTCAAATTTCGTCGTAGTGGCACTTTAAGCATTTGAATAATAAAAATGGCTTTAACAGGATCAAGAAATCCTGATAGCTTGTGAGAATAGCCTAAAGCAGAAACCTACGTATTAATCGTAGATGGAGCATAATGGTGATTATAGATGTACGCAATGAAGAGCCAATATGGGATGTGAAATAGGAAGTTTTGGCAACACTCCTTGAACCTTTGAGTGTAAAAAACGTTAAAATAGATTCCAAGCCAGTTTGTAAGTTGGAAGAGAAGGTTAAGCTTGATCTCATAAGAAAAGCTACTATGGTCCCCAACTTGAGGCTTCAGATATAGGGGGATCTCTGTTAAAAATTGGTCTTTATGAGCTGGTGCCGAGTGTCTGAAAGTCTGTACCTGTAACCGAGGCAAAGAATCCGCTAAGGTTATGGATCCCTCAGATGTGTTTGCATGGCTTTCAAAACAATGTTATGCTGCAAACAAATCATCACAATTTTTCGAACAAAAAATATCAAGGCCTTGTCCTTGCATGATTGCTTGTTAATGACATGGACAAGTGATTCATTATCGGTGAAAAACAAAATACAACAGTTGCCCATCTCATGTCCCCACAGGTACAGACTGACGACAATTGGATAGACCTCTTAGGTAGCAATGTTACGATGAACCCAGTCGGTGCCATTTCCAATAGCACCAATGACAAGCTGGAACGGACCAGCTTGTCATTGGGCCTCAAGCTCTTTCCTGATTTTAGCAGCAACAACTTCAGGATTTTGTAAAGCTGAAATTAAGTTTTTAGATTTGGAAGATACCCGGGGATCTTCATAATGCACAGGAAAACTCAGAGTAAAACTTGATGAAATAACTCTGCATTTAAATGGTGACACCCAGCAATAAGAAAATTCAACCTCTCATTATTGGGGTTGGCCGGAAGGATGGGATTTGGCAAGCTGGGGGCGTTTCTGAAGGCTTTATTTTTGGCCACAAAAATTATACCGAGTCAGGCTCTGTGCTCCGTCACACTTAAAACAAGTCTGCGTAAAGGAACATCCTGTACATTCACAACCACTATGGAATCGAAAGCAGAACCTCTTAGGGACATTAGAAAAACCAATACTAGCCCGGGGTTGAAATGAAATTTTCCCTGGAGGAGACTGAGAGCAAATCCACAATTCCTAATGGATAGTACCCCATGGAAAATACGAGGCTTGTGCCTTTTCAGAAAGCGAAAATTCTCATCATAAAACATCCAGTTATGACCCCTAGCTGCCAAATCCTGTATTACCTCACCATATTTTATGAGGGCAGGGGCCTCAGTTGGGTATTAACTGGTATAAACCTCAACCAAAACATGAAAACTGCTGACCCATAACTCTCTACTTGCAATTTTCTTGTTTTTAGAGACTGGTTCAAGGCAGAGGGAGGGCATTGGTCCACCTTCTGCATTCTGAACTGCAATCTGGAACTTGTTCTCCCAAATTGGATTAGCCAAAAGAATGCTAAAGTCAATGAACTCATTGTTCCAAATTTTTGCTTGCACCTTATCCACCACCAAGCATCAATTGGCAAACTTGATGAATTAAACATCTTAACTGGACTGAACCAAAGCATTGGATCGGACAGCTCACCTGACAGGGCCTGCTGAGCAGCATCAATAGATCCTTGTACAATAGATGCTGCTCGCCCTGTTGTAGTGCTCGTAAAGGCCTGCTGCTGGATAGAATCCGAGACCATCGGAACCGTGGTAAATGTCAGCATACTGATAATAGAAGACTGGGAAGGGATGGATACAGCTGAATTCGCAACTGTACCAATCTGTGAAGAGGGCGGAGTGCTAACCTCTACCATATCTGTACCTGCCAATGTTGTTGGGGTAGCCTGAGTCAATCTTTTAGTGACGTCATCCGCCACTCGGAAAACTAACTGATCCAGAAGACGAGGTGAAAAATTGAGGCATTGTGTTGGTTCTTGTGGCTGTAACAGTTGCACTTTTGATGATGCTGTCATTTTTGGCTTGTCTTGAGCCTTTTGCCTTCTTGGTCGAAGGTTGCTCAGCAGCTTTGATTGAAGGGCACCTCAATCTCTCAGAGCAATTAGGTGGCCGATGATGTTTCTGCAAAATAAAGAACACTCAATGCCCTCTCAACTGATTTATAAAAATTAACTGATCTACCAAGTTGTGGGCAGCAAAATTAAAAACATGGCAGGAACAAGCCATGTCGACAAATCGTCGACGCACCAGCAAGCCCTTGAAGTGCCAACAAAATAAATATTGAGGCAAAGCCTAAAAAAATTAAAGCATGCCCGCCTTAAAGATGGCGCCACGATAACTTCGATAAAAGAAATATTGTCCTGCCGAGTTAACATGAACGCCGTCTGCTATATAATTTATAAGTCCTTAGCAGGACTTTAAACATATTTATGGCATTAGAAATATAATTGGTTCCAAAACAACTTAACGTACTTAACGTACTGTTTGTGTGTAAGAAAACGTGGCAAACGCCGATCGCACGTACTGAAAAAACTTCCAAAAGCAAACCGACTAAATCTTCAATAGAAGGGCAAACAACCTCAGGTCCAACTACCGAAAGATCGTTTGTGCCTATTTCCAAAATGATCACATCTGGAGCAAGGCTTCTGACCACGTGTAGGTCATGCACATGTCCGAAGCTTTTAGACGGTGCGACCGCCAACACCAAACAAAAACACCGAAGCAGTGCCCTGAAGCTTACAATTACTTTCCGCACGGGCATCAAAACCAGCTTCTAAGTCGCGCTTAAGCCTTTTCACGAAAGAATGGATTAAAATGAGAACTTAAGGAACGCACACAGACACAGTGACAGTACTAGATTTTCGCAAGTTTACATAGCACCACCAGTACCTAGAGTGGTGCATTGTATTGACACTCTGCTATCCCACAGCCTACACATACCAATGGCTGCTAGGCAATAGGACTTTACATATAATTATAAATAATTTAATAACACTAGCCAGCGGAAAAACATAAAAATCCTATTCGCAAGCAAATATTCCATTTATGCATTGTGTATAAACTACTCCCCATGCAGTTCCTTCACAGCATTCACATTATTTTTCAAGTGAAAACAAGGTTGGCTGCAGAACATTGAGTGCCATTGTCAGTTACAGATTAATTTATGGTCAATGTTGGTAGCCGGATCCTGGCTTTGATCCGCCTTGTTTCAGGTCCCGTTAGAAATTCAGTGTAGATTAATTGATTAGGGAACACAGCAATGAACTCGGGTGTTGATATTCCAGTTCCTTAGCATAATTTATCAAAGTGTCGCTATATATTAACTCTGCGCCTGAATGTCAGTAGATCTGTGAATCTCTTCGCGGTAATAAGTGTAATTCTGCTTTCTTCATAGAACCAGACACGTATAACCAAATATGGAACACAATACATTATATCTGTCAATTATTCGGATGGCCCCGGGGCAAGTTAAAACTAAACAACGAATACACAAATGATGAGGTTTCTACAGCAATGGAACTCTCCCAAAGAGAAAAAGTGTGAAGAAAAACGGTATTATCGTCTTCCCTGAAATGGTTCCCTTTTGTTCACCCGTTTACCAGGTGGGAAAATGATCTAAAATAGCAAAAACTCAGATTGCATTCAAACGAGTCCTTTTCGCACTTCTGTAAACGTCAATATCCTCAGTGAAAATGATAGCCTGAATATCAGCCATATTTTCTAACTCTCTGGGGATAAAATCTACTTATTCCAATCCTCTCGGAAAACAAACTCGCTTCAAAACTTGCGCGAAATTCCCGCCTCGTGACCTTCTTGACATCGACTTCCGCCTAACTACCCTCGTTTTCGTGTGCCGCCCCAACGCTCCGGCCGTGTATCCGCCATATTGGAATGGGGTGTATACGCCCAATTGTTCTTAAGGTGAATAGTAAAATATTTCTCGATTTGAGTGTTGCGTCTATGAGAGTATAGAGGTTTCTATATCCAATAAACAAACATTATGTCAAAGCATAATGTGATTTATGTCGAGGTATTTCGCAATATTGTACGATCTTACAGCGTATGTCATTTCTGAGGGCGTTCCTAGATGGATATAGGAATATGTTCTTCCAACCACGCCGCCCTTCCAACTCTTAACAGCTTTGCGTACAGTTCCTTTAAGATACCCTGAGGCGTCCCCATGCCGTGCACTGGCCTGTGGACTGTCTTAAGACATTCATGTTTCTTTCTGATAGTGTGGGCGGGTTTTCCCCACCTTTGCTGAAGAAATTGTTCATTTACGTACATTACTATCGTTGGAATGAGGCCGTTTAAATAAAATCGTCACAATAATGGCCAAATTTACTCCAAACTGAGACTGACTATATTATCTTATTAAATAATACCAAGAAAAATGTCTCTGATTCCCCCTCGAACTCTATATCTTTTTTCAAGATCCCCCTTTTTTTCTTTTATTTTAGAGATTGGACATATTTTGAATTATATCAACATCAGCGTCATAATTTGAATAGGTCAGTACCCGGGCTGCACGGTTTTGTAATCTTTGTAGTTTTTCATTTAAGGTTTTATCACAGTTTACCCAGACAACATTGCAATAATCAAAGTCAATTGTCAAAGTGCGGTTGTACTAGGGCCCGATAAATAAAGTGCAAAGTCGCCTGTGGGACAAGGTGCCGTATTCGCTTTATGGTTCCAATCCCAGAAGCGATCTTCTTCGCCGTGATTTGTCAATGTGACTACTCCAACTGAGTTTGTCGTCAATAAGCACTCCAAGTGATTTGGTTGTGGTGACCTGACTGTTTGGGGCATCATTGATCGTAAGTGTCGGGGGCTCTGTGAGCGTATTCAGCCTTTGTCTTCACCCTACCAGCATGAATTCAGTTTTTGGCCGTTTTGACTTGCTTGATTGCAATATTATTTATAGAAGGTATGACGGTTTGTGATAGAGTATGTAGTTTTTGTCTAGAACTAATAAGCATGAGGAAATGGCGGTCTTCCAAATTGAAGCAAGATTTGAATAACTTCAAAGCGGTGAAGAATCATGCTACTCATCTAATGAACCTAGCGCGAAAGGAGTTCTATACCAATCATATCCAAGATAACAGCTGCAATCAAAGGAAGCTGTTCGCTGCCACAAAGGCCTTGCTGTGTGAGCCGATGGATGTCTCGTTCCCCCAAGGACTTGATCCTGACAGTCTCGCCAATGACTTCGGGAAATTTTTCATTCAGAAGATTGTAACTATCAACGAATCGTTTGATAATCTTCTCACCCAATCACCCCCTGTTATGGACACTACCCGTACGGATGTCTCCTTCACTGAATTTAAGACTTTGTCTCAGGAGGAGGTACGAAGCTTGATTGGCAGAGCAGCTGGCAAATCGTGCGCTCTTGATCCAATGCCTACCTTTATTGTGCTACAACTCTTGGATATATTATTTCCAGTCATCTCTAACATGATCAACATGTCGCTTGAATCTGGCAAGTTTGCCGATTCTTGGAAGGAGGCGCGCGTGCTGCCATCTCTGAAAAAGGCAGGCCTTGACAACGCATTCAAGAACTTCCGTCCAATTAGCAACCTGCCTTACGTGTCCAAGCTGTCCGAGAGAGCTGCTGCTGACCAACTCATTGCGCACTTGGAAATCAACGGTCTTCATTCTACTCTACAGTCTGCATACAAAAAATATCATAGTACTGAAACATCCCTACTGAAAGTGAAGAATGATATACTTTTGAACATGAACGATCAACAAGTTACATTGCTTGTTCTTCTAGATCTGAGTGCTGCTTTCGACACAATTCACCACAGCATTCTGATTGATCGTCTAACATCTGACCTGGGAATCACTATGCATGCTCTGGATTGGTTTAAGTCCTATCTGTCCGGCCGTTCACAACGTGTCTTTATTAATGGAGGACTCTCTAAAGTGTATAATCTTATGCATGGCGTTCCCCAAGGATCTTGCCTTGGTCCCCTCCTATTCAACATTTATACGCGCAAGTTATTTGACATCGTAAGCTTGCATCTCCCTCAAGTTCACTGCTACGCGGATGACACGCAGCTCTACTTCGCCTTTCGACCCAGTGCTTCCTCCAATGCTGAAACCGCTGTTAGCTTAATGTCGCAGTGTATCAAAGATATACGAAGCTGGATGATCACAGACAGACTTATGCTTAATGACTCAAAAACTGAATTCTTAATTATTGGCACGAAGCAACAGTTAGCTAAAGTTGACATTGATCACATGATAGTTGGTACATCGAAAGTTGTACCTGCTTCCGTAGTTAGAAACCTTGGAGCATGGTTTGACAATAGCTTAACTATGTCTAGTCATATAAGTAAGGTCTGCGGATCAGCATTCTATCATTTGCACAATTTAAGACGCATCCGTAAATACTTGTCTCCTGATGCAACTAAGACTCTGGTTCATGCTTTTATAACTAGCCGTGTTGACTATTGTAACAGCCTACTGTATGGGTTGCCTGACTGCCAACTAAATAAGCTCCAGCGCGTCATGAATATATCTGCTAGATTGGTTTACAATGCGCCTAAGTATTGCCACATTACTCCTCTCCTCCGTGAGCTGCATTGGCTTCCAATTCGACTGCGCATCAATTTTAAAGTATTACTCTTAACTTTTAAATGTATCTACGGAATGGCACCAGATTATCTATGTGAACTGATTAATATTAAGGAATCTCATTATAGCTTAAGATGCTCGAATAGTTTAATGCTTAGTTTACCGAATGTTAGGACAAAGTTGACGCTAGGAGATAGGTCATTCATGGTTGCTGCACCACAGCTGTGGAACTCACTACCAAGTGCTCTTCGTGAGATTAAATCTGTAGATAAGTCCAAGCGCCATCTCAAGACCCATTTTTTTAATCTAGCATATGAGCCTTAAGTGTTATATTATATTAATTTATCTAATTATTCAATTTATATGTATATATATATATATGTATCTTTACATATACATATTTATCTACCATACTATATTAAGATACTCAGTTCACAACATATTTTTAACATATTTTTATTATATTCTTACTAGATGTTATGCGCAATTGATCATTTTATGTAAACTGCGCAATATAAGTATTAAATTATTATTATTATTATTATTATTATGAACTCTGTCTTACTAATATTTAATGTCAGCTTGTTAGCACTAAGCCACTCATGAACGCATGCTAGATCAGATAGTTTACAATCATGTTGTTGTTTAAAACATCAATGTCATTACTTGAGAAGGTTAGACTGGTATCGTCAGCATACATTCTTGGTGTAGAGTTTAAAACGCAGTAAGGGAGATCATTGATGAATAGCAAGAGGCCCTGAGTGGCCTTAACTCGGGCCATCTATAGCATGTACTGCATGGAGTTCTAGTATAATTTTGTGTCAACATGGTTTGTGCTAGAGTAGCCAGAGATCGCCCCATGTAAGAGAATCCGGAATCCGGAATCCAGCATTTTTTTTGCTTTTGGAATCCGGAATCCATAGGACTGGAATCCGGAATCCACAATGCTTTGGAATCCGGAATCCACTATGGTATGAAATCCGGAATCCATAGAAATCCAGGCAGAGCTTAATTATTTAATTTAGCAAAAGTCCTGAGATTAGCAGCTCCTGTTGTTTACGGGTCTCTAATGTTAATATTCAATACATCAATTGCCTCGCAATTTTTTCCAAAGGAATGGAAAGTAGCTAGAGTAAACCCCCTCCAGAAAAGAGGCCCACGCAACCTGATGGATTTCGATTCTTCCGGTGATTAGCAAAGTTTTTGAAAAAAAACATTATACAACCGAGAATCTGTTGTCGGAATATCAATTTGGTTTCAGGCGTTTTCACTCGACTGCGTCTGCTTTATTAGACTGTACCAATGAATGGTACTTCAAAATGGATCGTGGCCTTATAATCTAGTTGTTTTTCTTGACTTAAAAAAAGCCTTCGATACCGTAAACCACATGATTTTGCTGGACAAACTTGAGGCGTACGGTATCAGAGAGGGTGCACTTAATCTTCTTTGTTCCTATTTAAATGATCGAAAGCAAACATGCCGGGTAAATGGTAAGCAATCTGACCTAAGGAAAATATGCTGTGGAGTTCAACATGTGGCTATTCTGGGCCCACTTCCTTTCCTGGTATATATTAAAGTGCACCTAACCCCTTTTGCGATTTTTATAGCTATGAATCTTTGAAGGGTTTTGAGTACTTCTGCGAAGAAATTGTTGGCTTACGAAGAATACTTTATGTTCTAGGCTTGTTTGAAATGGTGAAAATTTGACCTTTCCTGACCCATGACCGCGTAAGAAAAAGCGCGGGTCGATTCTGGATCTTACGTCATCTAATTCATTCGACTTTGCAATAAGTTGGATAAATGTTTAGCATTTTGTTTAAAATAACTTGTTTCTTTACTAATAACTCACAGACTGCATAAATTCTCTATATATCGATGTTGTTGTGATAGAAAGGTGCCATGGAGAATAATGCATTAATGAGGTGACGTAAGATCCAGAATCGACCCAGGCTTTTTCTTACGCGGTCATGGGTCAGGAAAGGTCAAATTTTCACCATTTCAAACAAGCCTAGAACATAGAATATTCTCTGTAAGCCAAAAATTTCTTCGCAGAAGTACTCAAAACCTTTCAATGATTCGTATGTACAAAAATTGCAAAAGGGGTTAGGTGCACTTTAACGACCTGCCAAACTGTCTGAATCGCATGACACCTAGGATGTTTGCTGACGGCACTAGCCTAACGGTTTTTGGGAAAACTTTAGAAGAAGCTGAAATGGGGCTGAACGATGACTCAATTAATATCAAAAATTGGCTAACAGCAAATAAATCAGTTAAGCCTAAACATAGCAAAAACGGCGTATGTACTGATTGCGTCAAGACAAAAAACTAAATAATCTCTCTGTACAACCAAATGTTGTCATCGGAGATGACCCAATTAAAAGAGTTAGAGATTGCAAAACACTCGGGGTGCATATCGATGAATCCCGTACATGGGGAAAACACATTGACGAAATAGCTAAGAAAATTTCATCTGGAATTAGTGCCATAAAGAGGTTGAGAGATTTTGCAAACCATGACACGCTGGCCTCCGTCTATAATGCATTAGTTCAGCCCCATTTCGATTATTGCTGTGAAGTTTGGGATTCGTTAGCAATCGTCATAGCTAAACGCTTACAGAAGCTCCAAAACAGGTGTGCTAGGGTAATTATGCATTGTCGAAACGAAGCCGGCAAATCAGAAATAGCCTTACACTTACTTTGCTGGATCACTCTAGCCGAACGTAGGGCTCAAATTAAGGCCAGACTAATGTTTAAAATACTTAATGACTTGGCACCAAAAAGACTGTCTAACATTTTCAGGGATTTATATGCAGCCTCAAAGTGGCTACCATTTAAGGAATGCCATTAAAAAGGTAGCTCTTCCGTTACCTAGAACAGAATTTTTGAAAAATAGTCTAAGATATAATGGTGCTAAATTGTGGAACTCTTTACCGAATGAAGCTCGTAGTTGCGAGTCGCTGGCTTCGTTTAATAATTTAATAACTTAATTTTCAATACTTTACTTTATCCCATGGGCCAATCAATTTTACAATTTTAGATTTGATTGATTGCCTCTATATTATTAGCCATTATAGTATTTACACTTAGTTGTAGTTATAGTTAGGTTTTTAATTGAAGTGTGAATTTTCAATTTTTAATAGTATTTTTATATATTTGTGAATATCATTAGTGACACGTCCTTATTGGAAACCAGCTGTAAGTTGAATAGGATAACGTGTATAAATAAAGTTGATTATCGTCACTCTTTTCATACCTTTGTTGGGGAACAGCCTCATAAATTGAACAGTAACAAGTATATAGCAAAGTTTTAGACATTGGGAGTTATTTCCCACCAGGTCAGATAGAATGTGCCAAATGTGGAAAGGAATCTCGATGGTATGAGGCAAATAAATGTATTTTCCATAATCCATAGACACCGCAAATCCAGTAGCTCCTCACCCACTGCCCTACCCCCCTCCCCTCCCCCCCCCCCCCCCCCCCAACCCCCCTCGCTATATAATGACCGGTCTCTAAGGCTAAATTGTAGGTGTTACTTCTATTGCTGTCAAATTGACTTAATCAGCAACTGTCAAATGACAAAGAATTATGCATGTACTGACCATGAAAAGATATTGGCAGCGTGCAAGAGACATAAGGTAATGATAAAACTGGTAAAACATAGCTTGTACAAGATCGCTGGAAATGTAATCCAGAAGGTTGGAATCCGGAATCCAGAAGGTTGGAATCCGGAATCCAGAAGGTTGGAATCCGGAATCGAAAGT